>VWYK01013591.1:345-12287 GCA_013399775.1 Semnornis frantzii
ACTGAAAAAGGTATTAGCAATTTTCCAAGCCCCCTAGGACCCAACCTGAGATGGAGAGCATGGGGGCTGTGTGTGGTAGTTTCTCCTGCTACATGCCAAAACTTTGTGTAAGTCTTTTTTCTTCCTTCTCTCTTGGTCCTGGATCAAAAAGTTGCTTTGACTATTTTAATGACCGTTCTGGTTCTTTTCCTTCTAATTACTTACCCCTGTCACAGTGAGTTGCTCTTATGCAGTCAGCACTGCATATTTTTTGGAGACCCTAAAACAGTTGCATAAAAGCTAGTAAATCTAACAAGTTGCTCAGTGAGATTTAGAAGTTGTAGAGTCAGGCTTCCTGTGCTCCTCCAGTGTGTGGATGCTTTGGTGCCTAGTAACATCAGTGTCTCTGAAGCAGTTGCACATGTGGATTCTCTGATGGCTGATAACGGGTAAGCTCTCACTGTGGTTTTTCTCCTCTGAGGAGTTTCCAACTTCAATCTCTCTGTTCCCCCCCCACCCAGTGTCTATGTAAGAAGTCAGAACTTGATGTATTTGAGTCCTCAGCCCTGCTGTATGGTTTGGTTGTGATTGCCCTACAGATTTAAGAGCCAGACATGGGAAAGAAGGAAACAGCAAAGACTGATGAACACATGTGGGTTTTGTTAGATGTATGTGCCCTTCTTACATTTGATAATGGCAAAACAGCATTGCTGAAGTTACATCTGAGTTCTAGGTGACTTATATGTCATTGTCCTGGATATGGGACTGTCAGTGAAATGCTGTGCTTGTACTGTGCAAGGGACCTAATTTTGTTATCACAATGATTCCTTATAGCCTAAAAGTCTTTTAATGTATCACTCCCTAGGCTTTGACTACTGAAAACAAACAAACAAACCAAAACACCAAGTTATCACTGAAATGGAGCTTTTGAGACCTGTTTTCTAAGTGCTGGAAAGTTCTCGGTTTTCTGATGTGTTTTGTATATGGTTCTTTCTCTTTGGCATTGAGACACTCAGTGTTGGTTTCAGTGCTGTTTCTACCAACTGAAAATCTTCAGTCTGCTTCAACTGATTGTTTTTTCAGAGCCATAACTGGCAACAAAGACAGTCTGATTCTGGTTTGGATATCATGTCTCTGGACCAATGCAGAGCTTCAAGACTTATATCTTGAGTGGCCTGGAAGATCTTAAGTTCCTCCTATTATTTCTTGTTCGCTATCTCTGTTGCTGTCTGTTATTTTCCTTATCCCTACCATTGTTGCAGCTGCACAAACCTGGAAGACAAACTCACTCCCCCAAAGAACTGGTTATTTCCACTTGAGTTTATATTTATACTATGACCATCAGCATACTGCTTTCATTCCCCTAACTCTGCACTATGCTATGGGATGCAGCTAAGGAAGAATTTATACTCAGAATCCTCTTTTGGGAAGAAGTGTTTCTTCAGCTGGAAAGAAAAGGGCAAACTATGAACTAATGGATTTCCTCTTCCATACAGAGTATAACTGAGATTACTATTGGGCAAGCCATTCTGGAATTAGAAATCAGGAAAGCAAAGAAAGTCATCTGACAACTGACCACTGTTCTGTTTAGTGCCAACTGGCAAACACCTGCCATAACCAACGCAATGGAAACACACAGTAATGCAATTCCCACCAGTACCTATATTATTCCTCATATTCCCACTTCAGCCTTTTACTGAAAATTTAATTATGGTTTTAATTACTCCTCTGTAGTCTATGTGTTGCAGAAATACACTGGAATTGATTAAAATCAGCATCTTTTTTTTCAAGGAAAAGTACTTAAGTAACTGATTCGAAGTAGGATCTCGTTTTGATTATACCAGTCAGTCGACTCAGTGAGCTGTTTCAGTTTCTTGCTTGCTTCCAAAAGACTTTCTTTATTGAATAAGTTCAGTCTCTGCTTCTCAGCCATCTGGATTCCAGCTCTTCAGCATTTTCATCACAATCCCCTTCACATGCAAGTCCAGATTATAGGAGTTTATTCCAGCTCCAAATAAGTAGTAGATGGATTTCTCTCTCCTCGTTGCCAAAACTACCATAGTCCATCAGAGGGGACACGGTGCAGCTATGCATCACAACCTACAGGGCCTGAAGGTCCTTGGCCTGCAGCCTCTGTTTTGGTGAGTCATGTGTGCATAAATTAATAATGACCAGAGATAAATATGGCAGAATCCCATCAGGAAAATAAAAATGTGTCTGCTAAGCTAATTACAGACTTGGATGTTTTCTTTGCTGAAGACACCACAATTTTGCTATTCAATGAGGAAGTTTTAACCAGCACTAGTTAAACATGAGGGATGAGTTTCATTTATCCAAATGGGAGTGCCCACAGTCTAGTCCTCTGCTCTGTGCTAATGTTCTGCTTTTCTTTATTGTCCATGAACATAGTGATTTGTCTTACTGAAGGTGTCTGAAGCAATTCAGATGAACTAGACCTGGAAGTAGTCTAGTACATCTTCTCTAGTACATTCTCGCCAGTTATTAAAGGGAATGTAGTATGATTGCAGACCTTTAAGTGAAAAATTCACTCTAACTCATTGGAGAAGTAAGATATCAGACTGCAAGTTTGTTGATTTTACTAATGCATGTTTTTTTTTCAAAATCAGCATGCTTATGCTGAGCTCCTGCTTGCCATAGATATTTTAGACTACTTTTAACATTTGGGTATTGCAGCTGTGACATTTTTACCATAAACTGTAGCTCAGAAATGCCTCCAGATTAGCTGAAATGTGCTTTCCATCAATGTCAGCTAGGGACATGTCTATTTCCCTTCTTTTTTTGCTTGCAGGGAGGTGGAAGGGGAGCAAATCAGGTCTTTTGCAATTCAAAACTCAGCAGTCTCCACTTGTGTCAGAGTTCCCATATGACATTCGTATTGTACAGCAGGATCTTATGGAACAGAGGATCTCGTTTCACACACATCTGTCTTTTTTTGGATCCACATCACCACAACACCAAACACTTGGGTTTAGTGACCTCCTGTGCCAATACTCGTGTCTCACTGGGAAGGGAAAGGGTTTTTCTCTCTTGGCAGATGAACATCTAGATTGTGTCCATATTCTGTCTTCTCAGAGCCAAGGTCTGCAGAACGTGTATTATTAAGGTCTTAGGAGAATGTTATTAATCCTGTGCTTTTATTCATTTGCAACATTGTTTTTCAGCCTGTGGTGCCTGTACCTCTGGGAGGCTGCAGAATACCTCAGGAGATCCACAAAATACAACTAACAGAAGGAAACCTATTGTCAGTCAGTTTCCATTCCTCTATACGGTGATGCATACGTCTTTTTTTTGGGAAAAAAATAGAGTAAATTGAAAACTGTTGAAAACTGCAGCTCCATAATGTTATGAGGGGTAATTTTTTTAAATACTTAGATGTGTGAAGGGTCAGAGGGTGAATTATTCGAGCCTGGTGGTTAGCACAATCACTCAGGCAACAGCAACTGCTCCAATAAGCATTTATTATTTTGTGCAAACAGAGACTGAAAAAGTTCTCTGAATATTGTATAGTGCAGAGGAAAATCTCTAGGAAGGTGAGAGGCTTGAATCGATGGAAAAAAAATGTGAAGCTTAGCACATCTGTGGGTAAATTTCCCACCTCTATTCTAGGTATATGAAAGCAACACCTTTCCACACATCTTTCTTTGTGATGTTTTGTGCTGTGTGGGATCTGGTGAATGTTTCCTTGTGGCTAAATAGTTGGAGTTGTTGTACATGTGCTCAGTGTTGGAGTGGCTGTACACATATCTAGCAACAAGAAACTGTGAGGTTGGTAATCTAAATGTAGTGGCTCGAGCGCTCAAAGCCTTGAGCACAAGCCCTGTGAGGAGAGGCTGAGGGAGCTGGGATTGTTTAGCCTGGTGAAGAGGAGGCTCAGGGGAGACCTTATTGCTATCTACAACTACCTGAAGGGTGGTTGTGGCCACGAGGAGGTTGCTTTCTTCTCTCAGGCAACCAGCACCAGAACAAGAGGACACAGTCTCAAGCTGCACCAGGGGAGGTTTAGGCTCGAGGTGAGGAGAAAGTTCTTCACTGAGAGAGTCATTCCCTACTGGAATGGGTTGCCCAGGGATGTGGTGGAGTCACCATTCCTGGAAGTGTTCAAGGCGGGTTTGGATGTGGCACTTGGTGCCATGGTCTAGTCTTGAGGTCTGTGGTAATGTGTTGGACTTGATGATCTTGAGGTCTCTTCCAACCTTGGCGATACTGTGAAGTAGCATTGTATCTAGCATGAAGATCTGTGTTTGTGAGTTGAGCATCAAAACATGCTTTATGATTAAGCCTTTCAAGACTTAGGAGGCCTTTGGTAGAGAAGAGATGTAAGCTGGAGCTTGCCAAACATGAGGGCTGGGATGTCTTTATTAAAAAAGAAAGGCAGTGACCAGATTAGGGGAGAGCAAGAGAAGCTTTTGTTCCCCACAGAGTTTTAAAAGGCAACCGGCAATATGTAAAGGCTACCAACAAACAAGCTGTGCTAAGGGGGAAGAGGCGGGGGGCACACACAGAGTCTTGTGTTGGATGTGTGAAGTGCAGAAAGAAATGTAAGCTTAGATGTACAAACTTGTGGAGGGGTTACAAGCAAAGAATGTTACCGCTGTTCCATGATGTGCTTCCTGTTGGATTTCCACATAAGAGTTCATAATATCTGGAAAAGAGGCAAAGATGGACTCACGATTCTAGGAGAAACAACATTTGGCTGTAAGAATGGGATCATCCTCAAGGAGGAATGGCTTCTTATTCCTCGAAAGAGCTGCACTGGAAAGCATAGGGTTTTTGTCATACTGTTCAGTCATCCTGAGGAACCATAACTGGATTTTTACCATAAACAGGCATTGAGAAATGTGTTTCTTATTTAAGCTGGTTCTTGCTTTGGGTTGTTTGTTTTGTTCTTGTTTTCCTGTTAGTCAACAGAATTTCTGTTTACACAAGTGGTAACAGGAAGTAAATATTTCATGTGGGGAAAGGCAAAGTTCCTAAAGTTGAGAACTCGAAACTATCAACCTATTTTAGGGATTTAGAAAACAAAATGTTTACCTTCACAAACTTGTTTTGACTGTAATTTAAACTCATTTTCTCTCCCATGCTGTTTAGGGAGATTACATTTCAAAAACAAACAGACATTCTAGGGAACCAATTTCTGTATTAAAGGTGGCCAAGGAAAGCAAAGCAGCCACAGATCAGTCCTACATAAAGGATTTCTGTATGTCCTGTCTTCAGACTTCCTAGAGTTTACTCTATTGGAAAGTATTTTTTAGTTTTTATGTTGCATTAAACAATTATAGGTTTGTGTTTACTATATTTATCATTTGCATTTATTTGTGAGTCTTGCTAGTCTTGCTTAAATTTTTTACAGCTATTGAAACCTGCGTTTATGTCTTCCCTTTTTCATTTTGTTGTGTCTGTGTCAACTTTTCACAGCAATACCTGTCTGTATTTTGCATTTTCTGGGCTATGGCCTGTTTAGAAAACATGAATCAAAAACGATGAACAATAAGTTTCAAAGCTAGTTTATTTGCATTACCAAAGAATATGGAAAGTGTCAAACTTTAAAATTTCAAAGATACATGAGAAAGCAAATGTGAAAAGGTATAGCTTGGACGATTGTGAATTAGTCTTCAAATTCTTCTTTCTTGTCATCTCGTTTTGATGCACTGAGTAAATTTTGCAGGCAGAGGACTGTGAAAGTAAGTGAATAAGATTCTTGTTTGTCTTACAGTAACAACCAAACAACTGGCAATGATAAGAAGGTTTTATTTTTTAAGTCATGAGGTACTGAAGAGAAGAGTGGAAGCTGAGCTTTCAGATCCAGCTGTTTGTGCTCTGGCAGTTGTGTATTTGCATTCTCACCGTTGCAGTTATCTGCTAAATCAGAAAGACTGTAATGAGGGTTTGGAAGCACGGTGAGAAGATTGGTTTGTACTGTGCTCCCTGAAAGTAAGTGGTGAAAGCAATTTGGCTGCAATATTTTAAACAGCAGCTCTAAACACTGCCTTTTTATTTATTGAAGAACAGGCATACTTCTAATGCAATATTTTTGTGGTGTTCTGGCTTCTGAGGGGTTACATTTTATTCTTTTTATTTATGCAGAATTTTTTATTTTTTTTTTTAATATATCAGTAGCAAAAAAAGAAAGGTGGATGGTTTCTGAATACAAGGCTGTGGAGCAGATCCACGTCCTGTGGAAATCTGTTGACATATATTCCCACCCCACCTACATGAAGAGTGGGTCTGAATTCACAGTGGGTCCGAGTCAAAACCTTGTGAAATCACTCTGAGCTTTCCCTTTGACTCCAGTTGTCTTTGGCTCACGTTCAGTGAATGGGGAGCCAGCTGACTTATATTTCTGACCCCAACTTATTTTTATTTATTATGAGTGGACACCAGCTGCTTCTTTGTTGTCTAAAATATACTGTCTGTCCTTGAACTTTGACATTTTCCTTCTAAGAGCATGATTTAGACTTTGCCCATGGTTTGCCAAGCCAGCAGGCTACATCATACTTTTGGACTTCCAACAGACTGTAAGTGGCTAATCCCCCACATACCTTTGGAGAGATACATAAAGTAAAATAATAAAAACATCTATGAGGCCTTGTAAAAGGGAAATATTGATCGGCAAGGTCACAGTTTGTGTGATTGCCTTTGCTGATATGTTCAACTAACAGTTTTGTCAAGAAGACCTTGCTTTTGGTCACTCGACCGTACTTCATTTAAGTTGATAGTCCTCGGTATCCAACAGTGGGATAAACCAGATTCCTTAGCTTTGTTTGTTTTGGCCTACCGTGTCTCTTTATGAGGAAAATGGTCAAAGTAAAGTGCTTCCTCTGTGTATTTTGACAGGAAACAGTACTAATATGCTTTCCTTTTGTCGTATGCCTTGCTTTTTCTCCCGGTGTTGTTTAAATATTTTCAGTCCAATGACATATTTATTAACCCACCACTCACTGCATGGGGTAAGGCTTTTGATTGGCCCCTCTGTAAAGACTCTCAGTTAAGGTGGTTTTTTCAGTGAGAGTTAATAATATTACTACTATTCACGTAAAATTCTGAGACAATCCCTTTAAAAATGGAGCACATTTATCTAAAACAGCTGGCTAAGAGAGCATGAGGGCCCAGCTAGAGTCGGCAAGGTCGGGGGTCAGGGTTAACACCAATCTCTGTGGAACTTTGAAGCTGACGTTTTACAGATTATATGTGTCTCAGTGCACAGTGGGCATGGCATATAAATTGGTCTTAGAGGCCCCTATTTGTTCAATGCATTTTTATGAGCCCACAGAGTTGTTCTTTGAAGCAGCACACATAGAAAACAAAAACTCATTTTAATGTTTTGGAAATATTTGCAGTAAATCATGTTAACATCCTGGCTTTTCTTTAGAGAGTGGCAGGGTGTTTTTCCATGTTCTTGGGTGCTGTGGTCACCTCTGATTTAATTCCATAATTTTCCTTTTAGTATTGCTTCATGCAGTTTGTCTTCCCTCCTGTAGCCCTCTTTGCTGTGTGCACAGTTATCATGTGTATCTGTCTGATTTTAAGCCAGCAAGGAACCTTCTTTTGCTTCATGCAGTGACCTAGCTATTTTAAGTGCTTACTTTCTCCTCTGTCAAAAATCCCCTGGCACTATAAACCCCTGACTATTGTATGGCACTGTAGCCTTAGAAAAAAAGCATCCAATTTCAAAGAGACTAACTTCCATTGTGGAACTAATTATATCATTTATTTTATGGATTTTTTTTAATTGCTAGGTGTTTTAACTGGAAAATGTTGAATTCTGGAGAGCCACAAGGAACAGACACTGTTAACAGAATCTGCTGGAGGTATTTTAGCCACCTAATTAATTTTCAATAAATGCTTCCAATAGGCAATTTGCTTCTGGCCAAATGTAAATCAACTGGAGACAAATAGGGTTAAAATTAGAAATGTGTGATGGGAACAATGTTTATGGACAAAATAACCTAGCACTCCTAGAAATAACTTGCTGACAGTAATAGAAAATTAGACCACACAGATGTTAACAAAACCTGAATGTTGTGTTTCACATGGCCCTGGCAGAGTCTCTCCAGCTGGACACACAACTGGCTCCTATGTGTGTGTCTCACCACATGAGGCATGCTTACCTTTAACTTTCCCTTGGTATAGATTGGGCATAACATGACCTCAGCCCTTCTCTATCTGGCATTCTTCTTAAGGTGTCTTTTCTCTGTTCTCTTTCATGAAAATGGACTTTATTGTCTACTTGAAACTTCCACGAAGCCCCAAAGATACCCGGCTAGTTTGAAAAGCCTCTGCAGAGCTCAAAACTCTTATGTTCTCTAGGCTTAGAGGTCACATTTTCAGAGGTACAGAATAGATGAAACATACAGAAATGACAAATATTTTTTCTCATTTGTTAATTAATAACGGTAACAACCTACATCAGCTTCTGAGAGAAATATACCAGCTGTATTTTCTCTGTGAAGTTACCTCACTCCTCTCATTGTAGAGTTAGAACCTTCTAACTCTATGATAAATCCCCTTGTCTTCTCCAGAGTATGAAGTTAGTATCTGTTCCTCCCTAAAAAAGGAGACTCTTTTTACAGCTTCCAGTCTCCCATGCCAGTTGGCCCCTGTACAGGTCTGTCAAATGGCCAAGGTCTCTCATGAAGCAACACACTCCATAACTCCCTTCCTGCCCTTAAATTCAGACTATAAAAAGTTAGACCGGCCTGGGCAGAAGCTGTTTCTTTATCTAAGGAAACTTTCATATGAAAATAGGATTGTTCAGGTTTGATGCCTCTTTATTCATAGAATCATACAATGGTAGAGATCAGAAGTGAGCTCCAGAAATTGAGTCCCAACTCCCCTGCCAAAGCATGATCACCCAGGGCAGGTCACGCAGGAATGCAACTAGGTGGGTCTTGAAAGTCTCTAGAGAAGGACACTCCACAACTCTCTGGGCAACCTGCTCCAGTGCTCTGTCACCCTTAGAGTAAAGAAATTTTCCTTAATGTTTAGGCAGAACTTTCTGTGTTCTGATTTGTATCCATTCCCCTTGTCCTGTCACAGGGCACCATTGAAAAGAGACTAGCACCTTCTCGACACCCACCCTTCAGATACTTACAAACATTAATAAAATATGCTGTTATGGGTCTTAAGTCACTTACTTTTATAATTTAGAATAGACAGCTTGGTTCTGAGAAAACAACAGGACTGGTTTTACTTGCTACTGAGTGCGCCTGTGAGCTGTGGATATCGATGAGCCTTCAGAACGGATACCTGCTGCTGTATAAATATTGAAATATCTCACAACTGGCATTCATGAGCAGACCAGCAGCAGTACTAGTAAGACATGGTGGAGCTGCAGTGACATTGCTGACCTGAAAAGCAGGCCACAGATACCCATGTGGTGTGGCACATGACATACACAGGCTGCTATTAAATAAACATAAAAACAAATAACCTTTGGAAGCATATGATTGCCCTTCCAGAAGGAAGCTTGGTTAAATCTTTAGCATTGTCTGAAAGCAAAAGTCAATGACACACACTTGCAACTTGTGTTAAACTTCTCTAAGCATACAGGTGACAAAGTAAGCCATGACAATTCTTCTGGCATTTTCCTAGTATCTGTTAGTGAAAAGATTCTCACAGGCTCTCAATATTTCCCTAGAATTTAGTGGATTTAGATTTGGTCATGCTCTATATGTAGCATCTCTGTCAACTTCAGGAAAAGTGTGAATTTGTTGGTTGATTTAGCAATACCTTTTAACACTGTAAAATCATGAAGGAGTCTGGAAAATTTTGTTCATCTCTTTGAAGTTTATTCCTGTCAGTGTATTTTGCCTATATTTTGATGGCTAGTGCATGGAAAATGGCAAAATATCAGACTCCATTACTGTCTTAAGCAGCCCCAAACAAGGTTATGTGCTGGCTCCCATGCTGGTTTCCTTCTTTTTCTTGGCTATGCTGGTAGAGGCATTTTGCTGACATTAGAACTAAATAAATATTCCTCTCTTATACCAATGGAAATTCTCTCCATCTGCAGTGCTGCTCATCTGTGACCTTCTTTTTCAATTTATTTAATGCTGGTATCCCTCTTCAATCGATGACAGTTGCTTAAGCAGTCATCATTTTGCTGAGCAGTTGAATGGGTCACAACTGACCAACAGGATTCAAAGAACAGTTTAGGTCAAAAGAGATCTTAAAGATCATCTAGTTCCAATCCCCCTGCCATGAGTGGGGACACCTTCCACTAGCCCAGGTTGCTCAAAGCCTCATCCAACCTGCCTTAGAACACCTTCAGGGAGGGGGCATTTGCAACCTCCCTGGGCAACCCATTCCAGTCTTTAACCACCTTCACTGTAAAGACTTTCTTCTTAATAGCCAGTCTAAATCTACCCTCCTCAAAGCCATTTCCTCTCATCCTATCACTACAGGCCCTTGTAAGAAGTCTCTTCCCAGCCCCCTTCAGGTGCTGGAAGGGTGCCATAAGGTCCCCCTAGAGCCACCTTCTCTCCAGGCTGAACAGCCCCAGCTCTCTCAACCTATCTGCACAAGGAAGGTGCTCCAGCCCTCTGATCATCTTCATGGCCCTCTTCTGGATCCACTCCAGGAGTCCATTGTCCCTCTTATGCTGCAGGCACCA
Source organism: Semnornis frantzii (assembly GCA_013399775.1). NCBI lineage: Eukaryota > Metazoa > Chordata > Aves > Piciformes > Ramphastidae > Semnornis > Semnornis frantzii. Next base: position 10,958 of record VWYK01013591.1, read on the forward strand.
GAACTGGATGCAATACTTCAGATGAGGTCTCACAAGAGCAGAGTAGTGGTGCAGAATCAACTCCCTCAATATTGCTGTTAACACTTCTTTAACAGAGCCCAGGACACGGATGTGCATGTTTGTCCTGTTTCTGAGAGGGCTTTGCTGGTTAGTAAGAAGGCTGTCACAGAAGCTGCTGATGAGATAAGGCATGGCATGGCTTTGACTGTGCCCATACCTCTGTAGAAAAACATTGTGAAACTAAGTAGTATTAAGTAAAAGTAGTACTAAATAAAAAGTCTGTCAAAATGGCTGGCTCATACTATTCCTTCCTGGCTAGAAGACATGGGTAAGATACTGTCGTTCCATCAGAATGCCTGCCATATGCACCTTGTGTAGAATCAAAGAATTGTTTAAGATGGAAAAGACCTTTAACATCCTCAAGCCCAATCATTAACCAGGACCAAAGTCTGCTGCTAAACCGTTTCATAGAATCATAGAATGGTAAGGTTGGAAGGGACCTCAAGGACCATCTAGTTCCACCCCCCTGCCATAGGCAGGGACACCTCCCACTAGTACAGGTCACTCAAGGCCTCGTCCAACCTGGCCTTGAACAGCTCCAGAGAGGGAGCAGCCACAACCTGCCTGGGCAACCTGTGCCAGTGCCTCACCACCCTCAGCATCTCTTCTGCACATCTTTCAAGTACATCCAGGGATTCTGTGATTCTATGATGCTGTCCACTTCCCTGGGTAGCCTGTTCCAGGGCTTGACAAACATTTCAGTGGAAATTTTTTTTCCTAATGTCAAACCTAAACCTCCCCTGGCACAACTTGAGGATGTTTCCTCTTGTCCTGTCCACTTGTTACGTGGGATAGCAGAGCAACTTCTACCTTGCTATAGCCTCCTTTCAGGTAGTTGTAGAGATAGAGAGCAAGAAGGTGTCCCCTCAGCCTCCTTTTCTCCAGACTGAACAACCTCGGTTCCTTAACTGCTCTTCGCAGGACTTGTTCTCTACACTGGTTTTGTTCAATACTTTGGCTTGGCCTATTTGTCAGATTAGATCAGGGAGTGAAATACTGAATATGCAAATCCTTGTATATTGACAAATTTTAATTATGGAGAACTGAAAATGCCTGGACACCTGACTATATGGCTTGAAAATTCTTATGGAAATGTTTTATGATCCATAAAACCAAACCAGCTGTTCCCATTTTGCTGGGATAATGCAAATCCAGCTGGAAAGTGAGCTGGATTTACCCCAGTCTGAGGAGACAGAAGCCCAGAACAGAATGGTGGCAGCGGTGCCATGAACATCTCTGAAACAAACTGTAGATTTAAAAAAAAAAAAAA
>VWYK01013591.1:12308-22896 GCA_013399775.1 Semnornis frantzii
AAAAAAAAAAAAAAAAAGGGCAGTGTTCTTTGATGTCCTTGATAATTTCACTTACTTCACATCCACTGTCAAAACTTCTGCATCACTCCAGTTTCCAACACATCCATCCCAGGTGCATGTGTTCTGTATTGATGTGCACTGAAATCAGCAGGGGTTTTAACTGGTTTTGATGAGATAACGAGAAAGGCAGGTGACAGCTGAATTTAACAGGGCTGTGTAGATTGACACAGAATCCCACGGTGAACAGATATTTTGCACAAGTTCCCCACAGTGCCGTTCTAAAGTAGTCTTTAAATGGATAAAGGAAATAAGTAGCTAAAAAAGTTATTTTGTTGAGATGAGAACAGGTCTCAGCTGGCACACGTTTCTGTAGCTCTGCTGATGCCAGTGGCACCTTTTCTGATAGCTGGTGTTTCAGCCCATAAAGTTGTCCATTTAATTCCATCATTAATTATGAGCAGTGCCTTTCAAAATCACATTCAGACAAATGATTCTGTACTTAGCATTGTGACTGTGCACTTAAGGGTTGCAGTCATTTCAAAGACCACTAGGAAAAGCACTACTCCTCAGGCAAGAGAATCTGATTCTGTGTGGCATTTTCAGCATACGTTTTTTGCCGTGTCATGGAGGGGATTGATTAATTAACCCTGATTGGCATCTAATAATGAAGACTCAATCAATTATGATTTCCAGGAATTCTGATTTTATGACTCATCCACTTACAATAGCAAATTAGGTTTGCTAACTGTGTTTACGGTAAGATTATTCTGAGTTGTTTTCATTGCTAGAATTGATGGTCATAACATCAGAGAGGTGAATCAGTTTTGGGTAATACTCTTGATGCTTGCAGGACAATCCTCCTATTCCTAGACTTCTGCTAAGATAAACTATAGCAAGTTTTCCTTAAGCTCGGTACTACAAACTAGTGAATAAGTGACTTAGAAATTGATGGAAATAGTTTATTTTTGAGTTTATGGACATTTGATACAGTGCTGAATCTATATATTGCCTTTAACTCTAAAAAGCATAAGAGGGTTCTCTACATTTTCTGCATAAATCTAGATGTATTTAATTAGAAGTAAAGCAGAAGGCTGGGAGCCAGGTGGTCTGGGTTGTAACTGCTGTGGGGATCCTTTGCAAGCCTTGCCTTGCCTGTCACCTGGGAATAAAAGTCTCTCCAGGGAAGGTTTGCCATTATGGAACTTAATTTACTGATTTTTTTTAAAAGCACTGTAAAGGACTGGAATGAGAGGCACAGGAGAAATGAGAATTGTGTGAAACTATTGTGTGTCTTGGTATCCTGGAAACTGTTAATGATGGGCACATTTCAGAAAGTTTACAGAATAGCTCAGACAGATGTATGGGTACATAGCAGACATAAAGCCTGTGCCTGCTAACATCAATAGAAGTCCTATGCTAAACCTAATGAAAGCAAGACCAGTCCTCATTCTGGGTCTATGTCAGGACATGGTGTAAGGACATGTTATCATAAAATTTGCTCTCTAGGACCAGATTTATAACATTAAACTACAAAGAACAAAGCAAGAGCGAAGCAAGAAATTTATCTTTTTTTAATTAAATGGAATTTTATTTTTAATGTCAAGACAAGCATTTCTTGAATGCTGTGCAGAGATTTGTTTTACTTTGTGGTTACCAAATTTTTTGAGCTGCTGCCAGTCATAATTCACTTGAGCTCTCCTGTTGTGATAAATACGTTGAGTGAATGAATGAAGATGGGAAATACCAGTGTACATAAATCATTGCAGGCTGCCAGTTGTTCTCCATTTCCTTCCTCCTTCTCATCTTGCCCTTCCCACACACATGATCAATGCTGTTTCCTGTTTGCTTCACTCAAATGGCCTGATCCTACCTTTCTCACTCCTTAGGTTATAAAAGCCTCCCTCTTGTTCTGCCAAGTAGCTCTTGTTTCTGGGGAAAGCTTAAGTGAGCTCAACTGTAACACTCAGGTGAGTTGCACCCAATGATTTCCATTACAGTTGCAGAAGTATGTCCACAGTGGTGTGAAGAAACACTGGAAAAAAATTAGCTGGACATTTCAGTCTTCAGTCACCTGAGAAATGTCATTAATTCACATCTATCTCTTTTCATGTGTCTACCTCAACAATGCCTTCTACCCCAGGCCAAAAAGTCTTTTAGCTAGTAGAGAAAACCAGATAGAAAACTGGTGCTACATTTTGGCCCTGGTTGATGAAGATAAAAAAACATGTTCTGGGATGCTGGTAGCTGTTTCTTTTTTTTGGAAGGAGGTCACCAAAAGGAAGAAGGAACACCAAAAAAACTGGTAAATCACTCAGGGAAAACTAGATCTATTTTGTTTTGCCTCAAAGTGTTTCATTATAACCATAAACTATAAGGTGTTAAAGGGGTTAACAGGCTCTCAACTCATTGTCAACTAATTATCTTTAAGGTGTTGTCATCACATACTAATCGCTGGGTTAATGCCAGTTCCACCACTGGGAGGTGCCCAANCAAAGGGGGGAGAAAAAAAAGCTTTTAGGAACTTTCATCTTTTTAAAAGGGCAAGGAAAAAATCCTAATAAACTGGTAGCCTGGTTAGCAGTAGGGGATGACTTTAGCTTAAGGCACCATGGGTGGCTAAGATGTATGAGAAACAGATGTAAGGCCTTTGGTGATAGGTCTGCACTTTCTATTTATTGACAAATGAAATAGGCAATAGAAGGCAATTAAAAGCCAATGATTGCACACAAACAGTGCAAACCATAACAGCAGAGAGGAAAGAAAAGCAATAACACTGTGCAGCTCAGCCTGTTTAGTGCCAAATGACATTGATCTGGGAAGCAAAAATGTGATTTCTTTGTAAAGAAAATGTTTTGAGTTTAACGCTGAAGAGGCTTAATAGTTGTTCTTGCTTTTGTTTTCTCTTTTCCTCCAACTGCTGCCTGGTTACAAAGCACTTTCCATCTGCTTTACTCTGGTTTTCTTTCTTGGGTTCAAAGAGGAGGCTTAGTATTTAATTGATGGAATGAATAAGAAAAATGATCAAATTTGAATAGACAGCAAAGGGACATCTTATCTTGCTTTGACTGGAGTGTCAGTGATTTGATGTCAAACTTGTAAGCTTGATAATGTTTTTGCTTTTTAATATTTTCTTAAAAGGCAGTTGAGACCTGGACATGAAAAGATAAATTTAAATGCCTATAGTGTTCTTTTTTTACCTAATCTTCTGTCTTCATGAAATAAGCTTGCCAGATAATTTAACTCCTAAAGAGTCCAGGAGTGTGTATTCTGCTTGTAGGCTGACCTCCTGATCCTACAACACGGATAGGTAATGGGAGGAAGAGATCCTCTTTGTAGGCATTTTAACAACTGTTCTATACTCAGCCCTGGGATAATGCCTACTTTTCTTTTAATATGAGAGTGCAAATCCGCAGGCCTAATTTAAATGCATTTTCATTCTGCAAACTGTAATTTTGCACAAGAGGCAAGGCAAAAACCAGCTCACCCTCCCAGGAAGATGTTATGGCCGAGCAGAATCTCATTAAAAATCAATCCCTCATGTCCATAAACCAAGTTTATTTTATCTTGTGGGAGCCTGCTGTTAGCACTCACACAGTCCCATTGTGCAGAATTCTTGTCCCAGGTTGTATGCCAAACTGTGTAGTGTACCATTAACGAGTTTCAATTTTATGCTAAGCTTTTCAATATTTTTGGTGTCATTTACTGCAGGTTATTTTGCCAGCATGTGGTGTCTTATAACATATGTTGTTAATAGTGATGACATGTTTAGGTTCTGAAGGTTTAAACAAAACCTCTAATATTTACATTTATAAACCCAGAAAACCATGAGAGTGGGGCCGTGATTGGTCACCGAAGGCTCCAGCTGTGCAGGTATTCATCCTAACCCTAGCAGGTCAAGCCTTGCTTAGCCAAGTGTTACAAAAACGTAATGCAAAACACATTTTATAGTACCACAAGACAAGTCGATACAGATTAATTACCTATTAAGCTGCCCCTTTGGCAGAGGGTAGCAGGACACACCTGTGTTTGGTCTGTGCTTTGTAGTACCCCATATGCCCATGGTCCCTTGCTTGGGTGAGTGCTACGAGGCTTAGGTGCTCCTGGCTTAACACCACAGCTAAGCAGTACTTTTTCACTGGGACCAAACATCACCAGCAAGGTGAAGTGCATTCATGTGTATCAATCAGTCAGAGAGGTTTGAATTAGTGCATTTGGTGTCTCATCTGAACAGGTTAAGAATATGCATGTGCTCAGTAACTACAGTTTTGTTGACCTCTGGTAACTTAAACTGCTGTAACTTTATTGTGTCTCTGGGCCTTTCATCTGCAGGCCTTTTGCTTCTCTCTCTGTCTGTTCTGTTTGAAAAAGTACTATTTGAGTATTTTAGGCACTACTGTAATTAACAAATACTGATCTGATAGTAATTTAGAGATGTCGCTTTTGAAAGCTGGAAAGAAAACACTGTATCTTCAAAGTATTGCTAGTTGTTGTATGTGTGTCTTTGAGGGGAGGAGGGGTGCAGCAGTCCTAAGTACCAGATATAATTAGGATGATTAATCAAGGTTGACTACACTGTAAATTATAGGGAGGGCTTGAGTGATGCATTGCGGTGCTAGGAGATGATTCATGTCTAGAAAGGATAAACGCATTCTTAAATGAATTATCGTATTTTGCATTTAGTAATAGCAGCAGAAAGAGTCTAATTTTTTATATCTGGTGCACCTAAAATTCCAGGGCTAGGGTTTTCAAAAGGAAGCATCTTCCAGTTTTATTTAGGTAGCCAACAACTATTAACTTTGCTTGACTGAGCTACCCTTAGAAATTCCAGTGATGCCAGTGCTGGGTTTCAGTTCATCAAAAAGTCCAGTCATGGAAAACTGCAACTTAAAGTGATGTATTCTGTGAACAACACAGAGCTATTTGGTTTATAACAGGTAGGTGTAGGCAGCAAAGAACACAAATGTGTCTTTGGGCACAGATGTAGAACTTCCCATGTATTTAATAGAACAAGGGTAGGAGACTTTTTGGGAGATGAACATTCTTCCTTCTTGTTACAATAACATCCCTGAGGGCATCATCTCTTCATTTAAAGCATGATTGAGTAAGAAATAAACTGATATTTCACTCTGATCAGACAATGGTGTTAGGTTTTAAACCATTTTGGTTCGTAAATGTCCTCTTTACCAGAACAAAACAAAATGTATTGCACTTGGAGATCAAGAGTAAAGCCTTCATGCATGAAAACCACAGCTCTGTTCACCACATAAGCCCTAGTAGTATAGGAATGTCACTGTATATGTGCCATTGTCCTCATCTGGACAGGCACATGTGTAAAGGGGCCTTGAAAACCAGTAATCTCTGTACTACACTGTTCCACAAGGTTTCACTAGCTAGGAAACATCTATGAAATCTTCTCATGTCTCACTTTTGTCTGGTGTCTGAGATTGGCAAGTAAAGGATTGAGCAGCAATTATGTTTCATATAACATAATGTTACTAACTGTAATCTCAAAAGCTTGAATTAAAGGTTTTAGAGTAAGGAATACAACATGATCTCACACTGGTGTCTGATAGTCACAGAGCACAGACAGGTGAGACATCATTTGTTTGGATACCCAGGGACCCCCAGACCTCTGTTCTTTAAATTTCTTTGGGCATAGATGTTATGCTTAGTCAATTTATTTTATCTCCCCATTATTTTCAACTGAAATTTAAGAATAAATAAGTGCAGTGGTAAGATATGGCTAAAATTATCCTCGTGGTTATGGTTAGGGAGACAAAATTACCACATTTCTGGTTTTGTGTCTTCTATTCAGTTTTGACATTTTTAAGGGGGTTTAACCAAATCAGGCAAATGGGAAGAAGATTCAAAGTAAGGATTCACAGATGATTCCTACAGGTTTTGTTGAACATGTGTCTGTGTACAAGGGAAAGATGCAAACGAATCCCACCCTTAGAGAAAGACACACCCTCTGCTGTGTAATAGAAATAGGGAATACATGAGAAACACTCATGCTGAAGATCCCAAGAAGAAGAAAAGCCTCTGCTGGAATTCATGCTCTATTAGACACAGAGTGATCCAAGCTTGAGACTGAGCCACAGGAAACCAGGTTTCACAAGTTACTCTGTTCACAGAACCTCTTGGTTTTAGACCCTCTCCCCCAGAAATGAAAATTTAGCTGGTATTAATAAGAAAGCATCTGTGAACTAGAATACTTATGGTATAGTCAGGACCCTTCAGAATGCTTTTATTTTGTTTAAAATGCTTGTTCTTGTGAATTCCACAAAGTTACCTCAAAGAAGAAATAATTCACACAGAAGAAATAATTAGTTCTTAATCTTAAAAAAAAAAAAAAATCACCTCCTTTTTTTTTTTCTTTTTTTTTTTTTACAGTTGATGAATTTCAAACTAACATTCCTTGAAGTTTTTCAAGTAAATGAACCAGTCAGGTACACGTGTCCTGCTGGCTTTCAGTGGGAACTCAAGAATTCACTGTCATATTACTTTACACATACTACTTTAAAAGTCTTCCCCTTGATATGCAAGTATTCATTTAGGCAGGACCGAGTTTGTATGGAATAAGGTTCCAAAACATTAACACAACTTGCAGATAACAGAAAACTTAGCTGGGTGGTGACCTAGGTCCTGCCTTACCATGCCACAGTGCTCTCACAACTGCTAATCCTGGATTGAGACATCTGGCACTAGGAGTGCAAACTTGAAATAATGGAGCTGGAGAATTTTTGGTTTATTTATCTCCTTTTCTTAAAGGTCTCCAGGCCAGCTTGAATTTCACAGCAAGGCCTCTTGCAGACAATGGGAGTAAAGCAGTTAGTTGGAGTTAGAAAATGTTGGAAAACCAGAAAGATCTGGTCTTCATTACTGATCTCTTCAGTTCATATTGAGAAGGTGGGGAGTTATCACCACCTCAGTACAGCACCCATGAATCTTTTCAAATTTTTGAGAGCCCTTAGCTTTTTCCAGTCCATCTGGTAACACAGAGTTTGGGACAGCACAGCACTGTACCTGCCACAGGTGAGATGGGAGGCCCTGGGAAGGGATGTGTGACAAGGGCTCGAGTGTGCCAGCAGCTGCTGGGAACATAACTGTGACCCATATGCAGTGAGTTGGCTCTCCTGCTGTGAGTGAGGCTCTATCCTGAGGATAATTCCAGCACAGGATTCAACAACTCTTCTCTGAAAAAGACATTACTGGTAGAGCATCTGAACAGCCTCAGGACCAGCAGTTTTCCTCCTCTTTGCTTAAACCCACTGTTGCCCAGGGCTCCAATCTTGCAGTTCATTGTGCTGGAGACAAGGGATAGTGGAAACACACAGAAACTCAAGTTTTGCAGCGGGTTCTAAATTCAGTTACTGGTTTGAAGTCGTAACACCAAAATGCACATGGACTCAGATGTGCCTCCCAGCTTTTGTCATTTCTTTGTATTTTTTGAGATCAAGCCCTTTGCAGACTTCCTGCAGGTTTGACTTTTTCCTCCCGTTTACTGTCTGTGTCCTCTCCTCAGGACTTCGGAGCCTCTTACACTCCTCTTTGTCCAAATTTCTCAGGTGGTCTTGAAATTAACAAATACCTTTTGCTATAAAAGCATGCCTCCATCTCCTGTTTCCTTCACATGGTGTTGCTCCCAGAACATACATTCCCTTTGGCCTCTTCATTTCCAAATCACCACCACTGCTTTCTGCTTTACCTTCCCTTGTTGGGTGACTCCAGAAGTCTCCAAAGTAATCAAAATCCCTGCCCTGTGATCAGCATCTTAATTCTCTTCCCTCCTTGTCCTTTATGTGTTCATCAGACCTAACAAATTAGGTAGTAGCCTTCTGTTTATCAAAGGCCGTTGCAGTTGAACAGGCTAAGAGCAATGTTTAATGACCCCTTTTTTTAATCAGCCCTATGAAAAGACACAAATGTCTCTCTCATCCCCTCCTGTGGATTCTGGGATACTGTTAGCCAAAGTGAGCCAAAAAACAAAAAGTCTGCCTGCTCAGAATTTATTTTGTAGCCTCTCAGACATGCAGAGAGAGTCCCCTGTAGCAAGCAGAATTCACAAGCTGTATGAGGAAAGATTGCCCAAATTGTCACTTAAGTTACAATGAATTTTTATAGTTTTTCCCTAGGAACACATATTACTTGAACAAAATAAAAAGACTTTCCCCTTATCAAGCATTATTCTTTTACATTTACAGTTTGCCTGACATACAGGAGTAATATTCTGTGGCTTGCTACAACTTATAAGTTTATGACCCTTCTGTGGCAGATCAGACTAAACATAATTCATTCACAGCTACTTAGTGTTCTGGGAAATAAACCTCTGAACTTAAATAACTATAGTGTGACCTCTGTAAAATATTATTTATGGGTTAAGAGCTATTATTATGTACATATCAAAATGTGCCAAAGTTTATAAAGCAAGCACTAGTCAGCAAACTGCACTGTTTACTGGCTTAGTCACCCATTGTTTGCTTTCTTGTATGACTACAACAAATATCTGTATATGGGGAAAGCAGTGGCTGCTTTGCTAATTAGAATGAAGTTGATGCTATGGATTGTTAAGGATTCAGTAATAAATAATTTTTTATCATAAACAGAATGCCAATACACAGCCAAGCAATCCTATTGAAATGGGATTTTCTACTTGAAAACAAACAGACAAACAACACTGATTGCCACAAGGGTGCAGCCACTGTCAAAATCCACAAGGAAATGACAGCCATTCATCTGCTATTCATTTTGTAAGTCAGTTGATAAAATGTAAGGAGAAAGCTCCGAGCACATACATACAGTTTCTAAAATGGAAATTCAGGCTCTGGTTTTGATACCGAACAGGTCACAGGGGGGTTGGGGAGCCTCCGAGTTTGCATTCACTGCACTGCTTGTTCGTGTATAACTCACCTATACCAGAACGTGTCTTGTGCACAAGGCTCCTAAAATATTTTACAGGCAGAGCACAGACACATACATCAGAAACGTTCATATTAGTCAAAACCACATCATATAATTTTATGTGGGAAATCTGTCATGGTTTACTCCCTTTTCCCTCTCTAAAAAAAAAAAAAAAAAAAAAAAAAAAACGGCAAAAAAAGGGCCTAAAGAAGGTTTGAACAAAGAATGAACCACCAACTCTATCTGGACAAGTTTTATAACAGTCACATTTAATGTGGCAGGACAGATTGTTACATCTTTCTTTTAGACAAGAAAAATCTCCAGCAATATCAGTGGGGTTTCAATAATTTCTGCAGCAAGGACAGATGTAATTACCTGCACACAGAATTTCCTGGCTCTAAAGTCAAGTCCAGATCACTCAACTCAGCTCGCAAAAATCCCTTCAGCCCAACTTGTTCTTTATGGACAGTTTCAAGCATTTAAGCTAGATGCTAAGTAATTAGTTGGGGAAGCAAACAATTTTTTTCCATCCCTCCGAAGATAAGTGGGTTTTTTTGAGTTTTTGGTTTTGAGTTGTTTTGGTTTTGGTTGGTTTTTGGTTTTTTGGGGTTTTGTTTTGGTTTTTTTTGTTTGGTTTTTTTTTGGTTTTGTTTTGTTTTGTTACTAACTCTGGACTTTTTTTCTTTTCTCTTTTTACTACGAGAGTGCTACACGACTAAAAGAGCTGGTACCGAAATAACAAGCATCACTCTGGTTAGGGCAATCCCTAGCGATGTCAAGGACCCAACTTCAAGTCATTTTGCAAACGTCAGATTTACACCTCAGTGTGCCACATCCCATGAGATGGTCTGCTGACCTAAATCTAACCAAAATTCTATCCTGGGCTGAGCCAGCTTTCCCTCTGGAAGCTTGGTGGGAACCAGCCCATTTTCCATAAGAGGTTTTAGTTGAATGTTTTGACCCATTTTGCCCAACAGTTCTCTTCTGCCCTACCAGTCAGTGATTCTTCTGCTACGTTTGCTGTGAGAGATCTCAGGGTGTTACACATCTTAAGATTTCCTTCATAGTTTGATCCCATTACATTAGTGACAGCCCTGCAGCAACTCCAAATGTTCATATAAACAACCATTCTCACAGGTTTGAGGCTGTTGAAAGTAGAAAGCAATTCAGGTCTTGCACCAGTACGGGGCACAATGGGACAAGGAATTTGCCCTCTGAAGCCAAGAGTTGTCACTTCCCATGGAGGTGAGGAGTTACACAAATCCCAAGAGAATATTGCTAATCTGAATGAAAACTGGCTGTGTTAACAGTCAGTTTTGTGAGGCAAACTGCTCACCTAGTCCTTCTGAGCTTCCCTTTGAACAAAACAGATGCAGATTTAGCCACCAGACTCCAGAGATATGGGAAGTATTGGAACAAGTAGAGCTTGAAGACCTAGGTGTATTTTCTATCAACACAAAATTAGGTGGTGATACCAAATATTTGATTCTTTTCACTGACTATAGTTTAGGCTAAATTTTATGCATATTGGGTCTTTCCTGTAATCTGCCTTAGTTCAGATGAAACTGGACTGCAGGGAACCTGGCTTTTATAAGAACTGTGTGACCGTGTTTGTAACCTAGTGTGATGCTCGTATTTCTTTCTCTGTGTTGGGGTGTAACTTTCTTCTGAACCTCTGTAGCTACAA
>VWYK01013595.1:0-16355 GCA_013399775.1 Semnornis frantzii
GCTCAAACCAGCACACCTGTTTAAGAGGAACTTTATACTTTCATGTTCTCTGGTTTGACTACTGCAAGTACTGAGTTGTAGTTTTTTAACTAGTTTTGCAATATTGTTTCAAAAGACAGAAGAAGGCAATCACAACTGACCTTAAAAGAAGGGAATTTTGGACAAATGAGTGAGTTTACACAGTAGGATCTTTTAAAAGGTAAAACCTGAAAGTCCACAACTTGTAAGCTTGTCTCTTTGCTTTGTGGTAAATTTAACTGCTGCTTATTCCTGCTCTCCTGGGTGCAAACCAATTGTAACGCTGAGTTGGTTTTTACATAGCTTCTGTTCTGGGTTTAAATCAACCCTAATGCTGATTTGCTTTTCCTGTAGTTGCTTTTCATGGGCATTTACAATAGGAAGTTTCTCACATCATTCAGCTGATGATATAATTTTTTGAATATCATAATGCAAATGTTCTCACTATTGCACAGTTCACAACCAACCTGTACTAGTGGAAGGTGTCCCTGCCTATGGCAGGAGGTTGGAACTAGTTGATCTTTGAAGTCCCTTCCAACCTTACCATTCTATGATTCTATAAACAAATACATTATGGTTGAATTACATTACTTTTTAAATGGAAAGGCTTTTGGTGCCTTTTCTTGTGCAGTTGTGGGCTCAACTTTATTTATTTACTTTATTTATTTACTTACTTGCTTGTAGAATCAGTAAGGCTGGAAAATGCCTCAAGTCCAATGGCCCCTAGAAAAATAAAAGTTGCAATGGGCAAGCTCTAGTAGAAAACATTGTCTTCCCTATTATGATAAAAACAATGTAGCTGGCTTTTAATCATCTACAATTGCTACACTGAGTAATGGTAGATTTGCTAGAGAGCATTCAAATAATGTCATTTGAGTTGCAGAAGTGGCTCAGGTTAAATTTTCCTTTCATGATGACCATTTTCTTAAAATAAGGATTTTTAGTGGCCCTCAAAATTGCATCCACTGACCTTAATGGATCATATTGTTGAGTTGATTAAAAAAAAAAAAAGAAGAATTAATAACAGGAACAACAACAAAGTAGCAGGTAAAGCAATAAAATATAGAATCTATCTTCTGAAGTGTTGCTTGCTCAAATTAGAATTTAACTTAACAAATGATTACAACCTTCATTTTGACCCCAGATACTACTTTGTCTTACTGATTTGCCAAAACTTCACATAGCATTCTCACTTTGAGTCAAAGTTCCCTTTTAACTTCCTTGTGACTGCCATGACAGTGACAAATGTAATTTCTTTTACAGTTGTCCTGCAGATTAAACTGCTGAAAATCAGTCAAGACATTGCAAATTTACAAAAGTTGCAGGATAAAAACTCTTCTCTGTTTCATTGGTCTATTCCTAGAAGTTGTTTATGGATTTTCCCTCCTGCACTTCTGTTTCAGAGGGTAAGGTGATAATTATCTACTCTCATCACACTTGTGTTAACATGAAATAAATGCCTAGGATTCCATAGAAAAAAGGATTCCATGTTTTTCTTTGTCATGGATTTTTCACAAAGGGATGTTCTTACAGTCACAAATTGACCTCTTCATTTTTTAGAATCATAGAATGGTTTAGGTTGGAAGGGACCTCAAAGGTCATCTGGCTCAAACCACCTGCCATAGGCAGGGACACCTCCCACTAGAACAGGTCACTCAAGGCCTCATCCAGCCTGGCCTTGAACACCTCCAGGGAGGGAGCAGCCACAACCTCCCTGGGCAACCTGTGCCAGTGCCTCACCACCCTCACTGGAAAGAACTTCCTCCTAACATCCAGGAGCATTTTGCAGCATCCACTTTGTCAAACTGTAGGTATGTTACATGAGGTGAAGGTCTCCCTTGATACTCCATATTCATCAGAAAAGGGGAGAGATGTCCTTCAGCAAAATACTTCAGAGCAAAAACCTAACGTGTACTCCTGGGGGCACAGGAAATTAAAATAAGGCTTTTATCCAAGTTTAATGTAAATTGAGGTATTCTGCAGTTTTTTTTCCATGGGCCAAATATGTATGTTGAAGAAAGTAGGCTGATGGTGATATGTGGATTCTCTGTTTAACCCTAGAGATTAATGACTCTCCTGCTTTCCTTCCTTCTTTAGGGCAAACACTTGTGTTCTGAGGTGTTCTGTAGCTGAAAGACTTAAAAGAACGTTTCATCCTTGTAAGACTTGATTCTGTCTCATTTGAGGGTTGTGACTCAGAAAGCTTTAGCTACAATATTTTGCACTCCCAGAAATTGAGTCAACTAATTTCCCCCTACGCGTCGCTCGAAGTGCTTGGTCTTGAGCACACAAAGCTTCCCTCACAGGAAAACTTTGGGTTCCTGTTACAATTTAATTCCTTTTTAGTTCTCCCTTCCCAAAATGCCAGCACTCAGAATAGTGAGTCTCAGGGTGGAGAACTTATATGTTGGATTGGTTTAATCATTATAGCCAATAGTCTAATATCAAAATAAAAAGTTAACTTAAAAAATCAGGGGGAAAAAAAGAAAAAAAAAAAAAGAGACATCTAAACATTACAAATAAAACCATGACATGAGAAGCACAGATGTGCATACCTGCAACATAAAAAACTTTTTAAAAGTGAGAAGAACCTTATATTTTCTGGGATTGTGGGTGAATTCATTGCCTAAAAATGGTGGCTGAAGGTATAGCAGAGTTGTGGTTTTGTATTTATTGCTGTTTAAATATTTTTACATACTTTTTTTCCTAATAACCAGCCATTAAAAATAAATAAATCAATAAATAGGTGTGTTTGCATACTGCAGTCTTGTTCTGCCTGCAGTTCAGGTACCTGGCACCACAACAGAGTACAAATGAATTTCTAACAGGAACTTTCTATGTCATTTCCATAACTGTAAAAGAAGCTTGGCTAATGAGTTTAGTCTTGCTATTAACCGCAGCAGGAGCTCACTTCTCCAGCTTATACATCCAGAGGGATGCCTACATTAGGTATCTGTACTAGTGTGTGGAATTTCACCCCTAGAGCAAATATCTACATCTGAATGATCATCCTATCCTCCTTTTAGAGATGGTGGAGAGGAGTCAGCCCTGAGGAACTGATTATCTTCTCTGTAGACATGTAAATTATATCTGGCAAATTGTGTTCAACAGTGTCTGTGAAAATAACTTTCAATAATCAGTTCACATTTACACTCTTAATGTCTGAGATTAGATGAGACAAGTACTACTGCAGGGATGTGAGATGAGCTATCTGCCTGATCCCCCTCTTCAATAAGTGGACACACTGGCAGAATCAAAGAGAATCTGGCTGAAAGATTCCCTTCTCTCTGTTAAACATAAAAGAGACAGAGACAAGTATATACCAGCAACTCAGCTTCTGTGTTGTTAGAAGTAGGTCGTTCACACTTACCTACATTTTATTTTGTAGACTCAATCTATGTCTAGGAGAAACCTGGACCTTATGAGGTGAGCAAGCTTAATCTTAAAACTTCCCTTTAGTGAATAAGAATCAGCATTCTACTTACCCTGAGAAACACAGAGACATGTATTTGGGTGGAAATGTCCAGAAGAAAGCAAGAAAACAAATGAATAGTGTAATGCAAAGAACTATTTCTGAGGATAGGAACAGCTGGTTTGTTAACTCTTTGGACACTCTTAATAGGAATGAAGACTACATTGCCTGTCACTCAGAAAAGTAAAAGGTCTGGAAAACTGACTTTCTTATTCAGCAAATAAACTACAATGGAAAGAGAGAAGGAACCACTGACAGATTAACATTTTTTAAATTGTTTTAAGTAGAAATGCTGAAAAGATTAAAGGAGTTTATTTTTTAAAGTCTTCAAATAGTATGTTTGAAGCAGGTAAGAACAGATAAAAGATCTTTTATGGATTCAGAAAGCACCTTAGATACTTGGATGGAATTAAGTTTACGGATCTGGGATAAGTTTGCATAGAATAATAGAATGGTAAGGTTGGAAGGGACTTCAAAGATCATCTAGTTCCAACTCCCTGCAATAGGCAGGGACACCTCCCACTAGTACAGGTCATTCAAGGCCTCATCCAACCTGGCCTTGAACACCTCCAGGGAGGGAGCAGCCACAACCTCCCTTGGCATCCTGTTCCAGTGCCTCACCACCCTCACTGCAAAGAATTTCCTCCTAACATCCGATTTAAATCTTCCCTCTGCCAGTTTAAACCCACTGCCCTTTGTCCTGTCCTTGCAAGACCTTGTCAGTAGTCCCTCCCCAGCTTTCCTGTAACCCCTTTCAGATACTGGAAGGCTACTCTAAGGTCTGCTCAAAGCCTTCTCTTCTCCGGGCTGCAGAGCCCCAGCTCTCTCAGCCTGTCCTCATAGCAGAACTGCTGCAGCCCTCTGATCATCTTTGTGGCCTCCTCTGGACCTGCTCCAACAGTTCCATGCCCTTCCTGTGCTGGAGGCTCCAGAACTGCACACAGTACTCCACTGAGGAGTATTTGCATGTGGGATATTTGCATGGGGTATATTTGCATGTGGGATAGAATCCACACGAGCCAAGTGTCCATGATCCCATGACAAAACTCTCTGGGTTTCTCTGGTACTTGGAGTCAGGCCAGGTAGCAGTAACAACCCAGGTGCATAGAGTCAAAGGCTTAGGAAACAGCAGGAATTTATTTTAGCCAAGAAAACCAGGAAGTAGACAACACAGGTAGTATGTCTAAAGAAAATCAGTCAAACTACCCTTATGAAGCACTAAGTACTTATTTTCTGATATTTCATGCATTCTTTAGTATCACAAAACCAATCTGTATCTTTAGTTGCTTTATTTTCTTGCTTTTATCCCATTCTCTCAAACACCACAAAGAAGTTACTCTCAGTTTCTATTTTCTTTATATACCCTCCAATTTTTAAGTAGAGTGGAGTTTTGCTTTTAATTGTAGTTGCCATGTTCTAACTAACAGCTGGATCATGAGCTTTCAGGACTTGCAGCTTTCTTACCATACTCTTAGGGCTTTTTCTTTTGCATCTTTCTTCAGATTTATGAAAAGATTGTTTAGAAATGTCAGTAGAGTCACCTTTATTCTATGCCTTTTGGCTCAAAATGCAATGTGGTGCTGATGCATTGTACTTTCACTGTGTAAGGAGATGCTTGTACATGCACAGGGAGAAAACGCAGTTGCATTACAGGAACATTTTGTGTTATAGAAAACCTTTATTTGGGCAACACGATATAAGAAATATTCTTCAGCTTCTACAAAAGCTCTAAGCAGCTCAGCAAATGTCAAGTCATTTCCATAAAATGAGATCAATTGATTCAGAATATCCATGATGGGGATTAGGAAGAGTCTCAGGTCTATTGTTTCATTGATTAAGTTTCATACCATCATGATGGCTAGAGTGCTTGATGCTAACAAGAAAATGTTTTTATGCACATCGGGCTTGGATTCTGAGCACAGAGTGGTGTTCAAGGGAAACAAGAAGAGCACAGAGTGGTGTTCAAGGGACACAAGNAATAAAATTTAGCAAAATGCCTCAGAGCATACCAGATATTTGAGAAGTATGGTTACTTTACTGTATTATTTCATTATTGCATCTTCTTTAGCTACATACAGGGAAACAGCAAAGAATAGAATGACTAAAGTAAACTGATAAACAGAAATTAGGTTTTAGCCTAAATAAGGGTTTAGCCTACAAAATTGTCTGTTTAAAGTAATGAAGGGATATAAGTAGACTAAGGAACTCAGAGACTGCAATGCAGGTGAGGTTTATAACATTAACTGCAGTAAGATGCTACAAAATCTAAAGAGTAGATTCCTTTTTCGCTTTATTAGTATGGACAAAAACTCTCACAAGAGGAGTTCACAGCTAATTAATTTAACACTCAAGGATTGGAATGTGGCCTGATTTTTAGATCAGTTGAATATCAGGTAGGAAAAGCAGATTAAGACACATGGATATAAGGAAGGAAGTGCTGAGAGACTCCATCTGCTCAAAGCAGCAAAGCCTCCTGGGGACTGCTTGCGAGCACACCTCAAGAGACCACACAAAAAACCTTGTTATGATGACCTGAAGGACTTAATTGAAGTGACCTGAGAGGCCTTAAAAAATGGAATTCATTTGGAATATTGTGGACTGGAGTGTCATGCTGATATTAATATAATTGCATCTTTGTGTTTACACTGTGACTCCTGAGAACAAAGTTTTTTTTGCTCACAGCAACCAAATCTCTGAGCAACATGACCTGACTTTGAAACTTGACCTATGTTGGAGGGAAGAAATTTTTGAGGCCAGATCTCCACAGGTCTCTTCTGACCTAAATTTTTCTGTAATTCTATCATCTTACATGCTCAAGTTAAATACTATTCAGCAGGATTTATAACCTGTGCCTATCCTAGGGTTATTGTTTTGCTTTTTCCATTGCATTAGAATCAGAAGCTGTCTGATACCATGTGGTGTCTGCCTTGTAGTGGGATCCTTATTGACTAGTGAGAGTTGTCTACAGCTTATAGCTCATTCATTATAGATGAGGAAAAACACTCAAAATCAGATGTAAATTTATTTATTCCATGTTTTAATCTATTTTATAAGAAACTCGATTTTTGTAGTAGCATTTTAGGCTTATCTGTGCAAGTAAGTGATCAGATGTCATTAGGCACTAATGAAAGACTAACAAGTAGAACAGAGGAGGTAAATGAGAATTAGTTTACAAATGTTATCCCACAAATCTATGTGTTTGTTCTCTTCTTTGTTCTGCACTGTCTCTCTAGGATGAGACCAGGGATACTATTTGATTTTTAGACCAAAGTTCCTTTGATTTGCAAGAGTGAGGTGAAATAAATCCTGATACAAACAACCCACATTTCAGCATTTTCATGCAGCTGTTGACACGTGTGCAGTGCCTAGATTCTTATTACAACAGACTGATTTGTTCAGGACTATCAGGATACAAAGAGAGAAATTAATAGATGCCACTGACATGACTCAGATTCTGAAATGTAAGTAAGGTGCCCTTGTGTACCTGAAATATCTAGCTGGAGCTGATAAACATGATATAGGACTTACAGGAAGGTTATAGACCTAGGAAGACAGCTGCAGAAATATTTATTTCCTCTAACAGTATTAGATGCTTATTTTGGAGTAACTTAGGTGAGTCCTGATTCTCCTCTTACTATAAAGAACTTTCGTGTTTGTCACCATTGGGAAATAATGACTGAAAACCAGGATATGAAAGAGCACTTAAATTTTATCAAGAAAACAGGGGTTTGCCATGTCTACAATTCCTTCTCTAACAGGCACTGAAAAGAGCTTGGTGCAATATTTATTATGGAAAAACCCAGGACTGGTGCCTGAGCCCTATGACCCCTGACAGTAAAATAAATTAATTTTTTATACTTTTATTTTCCTTTTAAATTTTTTTTTTTAACCCACAAAATCCAAGCTGTAGACAAGAAGGGCTTTATCTTT
This sequence comes from Semnornis frantzii, assembly GCA_013399775.1. Classification (NCBI taxonomy): domain Eukaryota; kingdom Metazoa; phylum Chordata; class Aves; order Piciformes; family Ramphastidae; genus Semnornis; species Semnornis frantzii. The sequence goes on from VWYK01013595.1 coordinate 7,421, forward strand.
TATCTGTGGCACGAAGAAATGGTGCTACATTGGAAACATTTTTGTAACACGAGAGCCAGGAAGGTGTTATGCAAGTTGTGGAGGAAATCCTCTGCCACTGTTCAAACTTTATCTGAGAGGAAGGGTATGCCAAAACCCAGAAACTCCACCTCTGGAAGTCTCCAGGGAATACCACACTGTCAGACCCACTGAAAACCCAGGACCTTTGAAACTGTACTGCCGCTGGCCACAAGTGTGGTGCAGGAAGGGTAAACACAGCATCTTTTCTCGCGCAGAGAACATCTGCCCTCAGATATACCCTAAAAGACCAGTCGGTGCTCCAGCTACCTGCAGTTCTACAGGTGGGTGACCAGAAGACGTCAGTCCAAAATCCCAGGAGGGATGCTGGAGCGTTTCGTTGCCTTTGGTCCAGAGGGGCACGCAGATGTCAGGCTCTCCCGGGGGAACCCCGGGGGTCCGGGAAGGGAGGTCCAAAAGCTCTCCGGGGCGGGTCTTGAGCAGGTTGGGCTGGGGTGGGCTGAGTCTCGGCTTTTGGCAGTTTCCCAACAGACAGAAGGATCGGGGAGCACTCGGCAGATGCTGCGGAGGATGCGAAGTTTGTGCTGGCTGCTGCTGCCTTTGGTGAGTGCCCGGCAACGGTCACGCTGGGGTCCGGAGGGACAGCGAGTGGGGCACTGCACATCTGCCTCCTTACAACGCTGCCCACAGCTGTNAACGGTTTTTAAAAAGGGGAAATGCGGATGTAGGAGGGGAGGAAAGAAAACAATATTCCTGAGTTAGAGGTTGGAACCAGGTATTTTCTTTAAAAAAATTCAGCTCTAAGATGCTATCAATAAATGTCTTTTCTATTTACTGGAATTGCAATTTCCAAAGGACAGAAAAGCATCCCTAAATCAGAATAGCTGTAGCATGATTCTAGAGGGAGAGAAGGAGACACTCTCCTTGTCCCAGCTGTCCTAAGAAAGGCAACTTTGAATAAGAAGGATAACTAAAAGGGGACAGTTCCCACTAATGGATCTGGGATGTTCACCTCTTTGAGAGGACACGTTTTTTTTTCACTGTTGAATGCATGTGTGTATAATATCACAAAGCAATATCATGAACTCTCTTATGTCTGCTGTGCATTGGAGGCAGTAGCTGAAGATGCAACATTAAACATGAGCATAGGGATACATTTCAAGTAGATACATCCCTCCCTAAGTCCCATGATCTACTGCTGGCATTGCCTAGGCTGGTTAGCAAAAGCTGGTGTAAGTGTGAGTACAGTCACACAACCTCAATCTGCAGCTCCAGAGAAGTGTTTGGAAAGCTTCCTGTGGCTGTAATTCCCAGGGACTCGCTCATTCTAACTTTAGTCATTCCACACTTAAATGGTTAGTGTAGGCTGGGATTTGGGCTCCTGCTGTAGTCAAGGGAAAACAGTCACCTTCCTGGGAGGCAATTCATCTTGTCCTGTGAAAGACAGATGAGGGGCTTGTTTTTGTCTCCTGTTAATTATGAGAGCTTAGATGGTTACTCACTGATCATGATCCTTCGTTTTTAAAAGGTGAAAGATGAGATGTAATTTCTCACTCCTGTACCTCACATCCTCCAGAACTTTTTTCTTCTGTATTTGCACCGCTTTGCATACAGAACATAGGTCCTTGCTATATAAACCTCTGTTACATATTATCATGTATCATACCCTTCTTTCAGGAAAAACTGGTCAACTTAAATCATTGCACTACTACAGGTAGAGTGACTTTGGAGTCTGGAGTAGTCTTTTTGCACGTAGTAGAGGCAGAACTTTTTCTTGTAGCTGTCAGCAGAGTGGAGCTAACCTGAAGGGTTGTATCATGCACATCTGTGGGCTGCCATCCATCATTTTAATGGTTTAGCATGTTGCAGCAGACTCTGTCCATAATAAATTCTGCAGACTGTTTGCTCTAGGTAACTTTTGGCTTCAAAGTATTACTCATATATGAACTTCAACTTCATGCCTAGCAAGAGTCAACGCTCTAAGTATCAGTGATTTTTATGTCTCAAACCAGGTCTCGTGGGAAGATGTGCATCTCAAATTAGACTGACAGAGAAATTTGGAGACCTATAGAAGTTAGCAGTCCTTTCATATTGCAGAGATGTAATTCTAGTGTGGATTCTGCAAATAATTCATTACTCAGATATGTGATTAAACCAGAATAATAAACCTGAAAACTTCCTCTGCGAAACTGGGTAATTCTACCTTCCATCAGCTCCATGGGGAGCTGTGTGTTGCAGGAGATACTGTGTGTGTGTTGCAAGCTAGAGTCCTTGACATTAAAAATTACCATTTACTTGTAAATGACAAGGAACAGAGAGAAGTGGGTGCTGAAATGAATAAAAATTACTTTTTCTGTCTTAAAGAGTTCAAAGTCTCAGGAAACAGAGAGTGTGGAACAGAAAAGACATTGCATTCACTGCCCTTCCTGCTCAGCCAAACTGCTTTTTCAACAAGTAGCAACTTTTCACATTTCTGAGTAAGGGGTTCAGTCTGATCTGGTGAATGGAGGTGAGAATGGAAACATAAATGGCTTTTCACTGAGCAGTACATTCGCTTTAGCACAGGTTTTCTTTCGCAATAGATATACAGATCCAAATCCATGGCAAGATGCTGAGCTCCCAGTAAAGCAGAGCTGTATGCCTAAATTTCTTGTATAGCTACTCTGTGCTAATTTGTGTTGGAGGGAAATACATGTTTCTTCTATGTATCTGGCCCCTGTAGACCTGAAAGTCCATTCCATAGAGAACTGAAGGTGTGGAAGAATCAGTCTGTTTTGGCATTTCATTAGCCTGTAGGGAGTTAATGGAGTGAGACAGCCTCCTGTACAGTGAGTCACTGTCTTCAAATAGGTGTCTGAGAGAGGTAGGAGGAATCCTTCCCTGGAACTACTTGTCTGCCTTTACTGATCATTAAGGACAGCTTGATGGGGAGGTTTAGATTAATCATCAAAAAATACGTATCTAAAATTAGGAATCTAGTCTAAAGCAACTCATTTAGCCTTCTTTCAGTGCTAGTGGGAAGAGATGGAAACACTCCAGGAACAATGGCTGTGACTGGAGTGTACTTGCTGATTTGACACCTAGGTGTTAGGGATTAGCTGACATGAACCCCACCTTTAGACAAACATTCTACAGACTCAAAAAGGGAGAATTTTCTCTTCAATGTTGAGGAAAACTTGCACTTGTAGAAAATGAGGAGACTCGGCTACTTGTGTTCTGTTATTTTCTAAGTGTTAGCGATAATTAAGTGGTCTACCAAATTTAGCATAGAGCTAATTGATTAATTTTCATCTTTATCAACATAAAATTAATTACACAGAGTTTATAAACAAGAACAAAAAGCACTGTGGTTGTATATAGAATGCCTATGAGCAAATGCATAGTGATGCACATGGATAAGTATGTACAGCATGTGCTGTTCTGTACAACACCACACAGTTAAATCCAGTCAGATAAATACAATCCAACACACAGAGGAGCAATCAAGCATTATTCCAATGTTTTAAAAACAATCTTGACAGAGATATTCCTCTAAATGACCGTAAGGCAATCAGTGTCTTGGCTTCTCTTTTTCCATAGGTAATTGAGTTAAAAAGAGAAAACAAGCACTGAAAATGGCCTCTAGGTAGTCATTTTCAGCCAAAATACTTCTGAAATAATCTATTTAACTGGATGAAGAGAAAGACTGGAAATAAGTCTTTACCTTTGGGCTTGAAAGCTTATGGGATCAAGACTCTCAATTTAAGAAAGATGTTGAAGTGCTTGAGTGTGTCCAGAGAAGGGCACCAAGGCTGGTGAGGGGGCTGGGGCATGGCCCTATGTGGAGCACCTGAGGGAGCTGGGGGGGTTCCTTCTGGAGAAGAGGAGGCTCAGGGCAGACCTCATTGCTCTTTACAACTACCTGAAGGGAGGGTGTAGCCAGGTGGGGTTGGGCTGCTCTCCCTGACAAGCAGTGACAGAACAAGAGGACACAGTCTCAAGCTGTACCAGGTCAGGTTTAGGCTGGATGTTAGGAAGAAGTTCTTCACAGAAAGAGTGACTGGCATTGGAATGGGCTGCCCGGGGAGGTGGTGGAGTCGCCATCCCTGGAGGTGTTTAAAAGGAGTTTGGACGAGGCACTTAGTGCTGTGGTTTAGTTAATTAGAAGGGATAGGTTACAGGTTGGACTTGATGATTTCAAAAGTCTTTTCCAATCTGGTTAATTCTGTGATTCTGTGACTGTGTCAGAGCTTGTGAATAGAGAGTAGGACTTTTTATCATAAATAAACTGCTGCTGATCAGTCATGTCACTGATGTGGTGACCTCCAGCTTTACAGTCAGTCTCAAGAGTGGTCTACATGGCTTTAATAAGGTAGAAGTAACTAGGACCTTCATCTGTTCTTAGAAGCACATTTGAGTGTTGGACTTTTGCTGCATGAGAAATCTTTGGTTATTTTTTATTGTTTTGTGTAGTTTTCTGGCAGCACATGATACTACATAAATTACATTATAAATATCACAGAATTACTTTTAGTGCACAGTGAAGAGGACAGACTTTACTGCAGTGATTTTGAAGGTAGCTGCACTGAATGGAGAAGAGCTTCTGGAGCTTGAGGTCAGTTCCAGTTCCACTCAAAGCCCATGTGAAAATTGACCATGATTTTGGTGACCTTTGCTGCTCAGACTGGAGGCTTCCTAATTAGCACTTGGCTTTGTGAGAAAGTCGTTAAGCAGATGGAAAAAAGAAGACCTTGTGGAAGAATTTTGAGAGATATATACAACAGTCTGAGAAGTTTATTAAAAAGGCTGAGGATTTCTTTACATTTTTCATTAGCCTTCTTCCAGCCTATAAGCTCTTCCTGATCATCAGAAAAAACAACTGAAAAAATAGGCATACATTTCAGAGCACATCCTGACTCTACACAATGCCTGTGGCATCAATGGCCAACTTTCAGGACTGACTGTATCCTTCGTTCCATGGCTAAACGTGGGCAAAGGATGCAGTTTAGAATGTCTTTGCTGTGCCTTTCTGTATCCTGAAATATCAGGTGAGTTTTCAACTTCCAAGCTGGGAGTCAGTGTGTGACATGAATGGCAGAAAACTCTAGTCTTGTCTGAAGAGAGGTGAAATATTCAAGCATCAGAATTGTGTCACAAAAACTGAGCAGAGGAAGCACAGACAGTGAGAGCAGGGAGTACAGAGATGACTTCAGAGGCAGATCTGAGATGAGTTCTGAGGCATGAATGCAAACTGTAGAGACAGAAGCAAAAAGAACAGTGATGAATATTCTCAGTAAATGATTGATACACTCAATGCAAAACTTATTAATGAGTTTTTTAGCATTATACAGCACTGGACGCTGAACCAGATCACTGGAAAGACCCTGCAAGTTTTGAAACTGTCTCGTCCTGACAATGAATTCAGTCACTTCTTAGAATTTTTTTTATTAATTTTCAAAAAGACTAAGTGTTACCAATTTAATTCTGGCTCTTTGATCCCACAGAACTGCTTTTTTTCCAAAAGTGACTAATGTATTTGATACCCATCTTTGAAACACTTCCCTTGTTTTCAGAGAGCATAGAAAATGTCCTTGCATTTCCTCAAGTGTGCTAATGGACTTCTTAATGAGTGAAGATCTGTCTTTTATGTGAGTTCTAAATTACAGTTTTTCCACCACCACCACAGCCTAGGGGCACCATCTTTGGATGGGCTCTCAGGAAACGGTGCTTTGAACTAGGTTGCACTCACTGTGGCAGGAGGATGTTGCTAGAAAAATTCTCTTCCCAGTGCTTGCTAAGTGATGTGGTCTAGTGTAAGAATAGCAAAGCCCAAACTCATTAGCTTGTTTTTTTCTATTTAGATTCAGGCAGTGTTGACATCCCAGTGTTGGGTTAATGGTTGGACATGATCTTAAAGGTCTCTTCCAACAAAAAATATTCTATATTTCTATGAAATAAATTATCTGTTGTATAACAGAGGAAACACAAAGCAATGTTACACTTAGTAACTGCGACTAAACCACGTGAGGTTTCAATGCCAAAACCTTATAGGTGTTAAAAAGAGCAAGTTTAAAAGTAAGCACAAGCCTAAAATCTGGCTTTCTAAACTCTCAGGTTTCCTGACACTTTTAAATGTTCATTATAGGATTGCTTTGTCTGAGTGGTTAGGACTTGGAGCTAAAATACTTTTGTGACTTCTGACTGGTCAGTAATGTTCAAGCCAGCAGAAAGATCTTCTTCAGTGCTGTCCACAGCACTGAATGGAACCTCTATGTTTTTAATGTAAGCCTTGGGGTGAAAACCACCCACTGTGGTTTGCAATAAGGTTCATGACAGGTTATGGCCTGGCTACTAGGAAATGTTGATTTGAAAAATAACATTTTAAATCAGTCTGCTATCCTTATTATGTCAGACTCTGGCAGATTGGACATTCTTATCTCAGAAATCACTGCTCTGGTTTGGTTTCTAAATTATCCTTTTCTATGGTGAACAGCAGCTGCTCTTTTCCTACAAAAGCTGAGTTGTTACAGCAGATGCTTCACAAACTGTAGTCTTCTGTCCCTGCAACAAATGCAGATCCTCTGTTTTTTTCAAAAGCCCATCACCTCACCTCCTTAGGCAGATGAGACCAACGACATGTGCTTTTTTCCCCCCTCAAGGTATTTTAAGATTTATAACAAAAAATAAGTAAGCCATAACCAACAAATCAAGAGTGATATTCAGCCCAGGAGGCTTTTGGTTAACTCTAAAATAGTTTAATGTTCTTCTTTTTCTTTAAGCCTGAGGAAAGCCAACAAATTGAAGCATCATCACAGTATTCCACTTCTTTTATATTTGTCTTTTCTTTTTTTCCCCTAATTTTTTTTTTNCCCCTTCAGATCCTGGAATGCCACTGTAAGGTCTCCTTGAAGTCTTCTTTTCAGAGCTACATGGATGTAAGTTAACAACACTAGCTTTGTTTTTGCTTCTTATGGGATAGTCTGTAGGTTACATCTGCATTTGCACTTGATGTTGTTATTTGGACACAGTACCAAAAATAGTTAATGTATGCACTGGGATATAACAAAAACTGTGGGCACTGGTGGCTATAACCACCCCTACCCCACACCCAGTAAACCAGTGTCAAATGAAATGTGAGCCTGCTGGTTAATTACCTACCCGTTGGTGGTAGTGAGATTGACTACAGTCTCATCATTGGTATCACCAGCAGTTAGTCAGGATTTTTAGTATACACCATAAGAATCATGTTTTCTGGTGATTCTTCACTACTTTCAGAGGCAGCAGTCTGGACTACATGGACTTGGGTTCTGATCTCTTACAGCAATTCCTCTGCTGTGTGTCAAACAACATTATCTGGTAGGATGTGGGCTTCCCTGGCCACTGCAAATGAATGTCACTGATCTCAGTGCTGGATTATGCTGACTGAGGGGCTGATTCAGCAGGTGTAGATGGACCACAGGAAAGAAAAATAAAAGGCAAAAAAAAAAAGCAGTACAGTTTACTTCAAGCAGCAGGCAGTCTGGCACACACATTTAACATTTGTGACAGCTCCCCTGCTTAGTTCCTCATTTATATTCCACTTGCATCAGCTGAATGTGCTGCTACATTGACTTTTGGAGAAAGATAGCCCTTCCTCCTCTGAAACTTTGCATAACTCATTATGTGTGTGTTTCCACCATTCCCAACACCTCTGGCATGAGCAGCGAGTTAAGTTAACCCAAGTTAAGTGTTTTGTTTGGTTGGTTGGTTGGTTTTTTGTTGGTTTTTGGTTTGTTTGTTGGAGTTTTTTTGGGGGGAGGGGGGTTGTTTATTTTTTTGTTTCTTTCTTTCTTTTGATTTCATTTTGAGTTCTGACTGGCTGTTGCTTTCAAGCCTTTAATGAGAAGACTCACTATCAATGGTAAATTGCATAACATAATATCAAGTTGCCATGATGGTTGGAACTAGATGATCTTTGAGGTCCCTTCCAACCTTACCATTCTATGATTCTATGACTTTCAAATATCAAGGATGATATGAATATTCCAAATACAAAGAATCTCAGCAGCAACAGAGACCAGAAATCCCAGAAAGAAGGAAATTTACTTTTTTCTTGTCCAGATGAATTCCTCTTTATAAACTGAAACAGTGAGAGGTTTATGAAGTGATCTTTTTGGTTGCTGCTATTGAAATAATCCATTTGTTATGTAGGTCAAAAAAGTAAAATAAAATATGTTGAAAGATAAAACAATGAGTGGGGAACATATTAATACCTGAAAAACTGCATTTCAGAATTGTGTTGCTGCATCTGAACAGCAAGAATGACTATTTTAGGAGTCATTTGTGCTGATTTATAAAATGCATTTGGAGTTACCTACTGGAGGAATATAATGTATGAAAAAAACCATGTCTTAATTTTCTTCTCAAATAGTGTTCTTAAGCTGCTTTCTGTTCTAATATTAGGATGGATGAGCCATCTCTAGGGCCTCATAATTAAAAGCAGTCAGTCTATGCTACTTTAAATCCCAAATATAAGCAGAATCTTTAAAGATATTTAAAAATAAAGTTGTATTCTGTTTCTTTTTTTTTTCCCCATGGCAGATATTATTACTAAGGTCCAATACTCTACATCATTTCCAGTGAAGTTTCCGTGGAGGCTTAAAGAAGTCCTGGATGCACTGCTGGCTGAAAACATTCTGGATAGTAAATCAGTTTCCTGAGACTGAAAAGGCAATATAGCAGTGATGTTTTCATCTGTCCTGTGTTTTCAAAGTCATTAGAGGTTTAGAATGGCTTAGTCTTCCTCAGAGATGTCTCAGGAAATCTTCTATACATCACTTCAATTAAAACCACTACCTGCTGAGCCCCTGGCTTTGCCTTGAATAGGATTGCTTGCAAAGGAGCAAACCCTCTGCTCTGTTCCATGTATGATTCTTTATGTCTTGATTTCAGTAAAGCA
>VWYK01013596.1:0-14450 GCA_013399775.1 Semnornis frantzii
CTGATAAAAAGCTTTTACTGAGCAGCACTAACATTCATCCACCCTTCTTTCCTCAGCTCCCTGACTCATAATGAGTGATATTTCTGGCCACGTCCAGTTCACAGAGACTAACTGGGGAGAAAATGATTGCAAGTTATGCACAACTCAGTAATGCATTACTGTTCCAGTAAGGGCTGTTCCAAGAGGCATACAAAAATTAAACAGTCCTAAGTCTCTCCTGAACCTCATTACAGTGAAGCAAAAGTTACTTTTTCTCCATAACTGCAGCCCTCTCTCAAATGACCACTCAACAGAGGATTACCTGGACATAACAATACCATCAAAAAGCAGCAATGACAGTTTACATTGGACTTGGTGATAATAAGTGGCTGTTAGAGAGTCTCCTCCTCACAAAATGTGTTTCTTCTCCTACCCACACTTCTCATGCCTTTTCATTCCTTGCCAAATTATTTATTTATGTACCACTAGTGAAAAGCTGTGCTCTCCTGAGTACTCTTTGCAGTCCCCTAGAAAGTGGAATGACACTGCAGAGGGGAGCACCATGCTTGACAGCATCTCTGCATTGGTTTTGCCTTCCAAAACCTTCATACCCTGTGAAGGTGCAGCTGTGCTAGGATGTCTAAGGAGATGCTCTGAGCTTGTTTGATAAATGGCAGATTGCTAATGACTGCCTTTGGGTGCTCACCCCTCCATCTAACCTCCTAAAAACCATCAATAAAGTTAAGAGACACAGCTTGGGCAGTAATAAGATATAGATCAACATTGAGGAGCTGTAATTGCAGTGACCCACCACATTCACTGACAACTTGTGGTGGAAAATAGCTATTTCCAATCTCTTTCTGCCACCATTTTAGAGATGCTTGGCATTAAAATTGAGGAAAGTCTAGCTACTCCCACTCATTTAAGCCCTGTAATAGTATGTTTGGACATGTGCAAGCAAGTTAACAAAGGCTTTCACTGTCTTTGCTTGGAGAATCATCATGTCACTCCATAACGAAAGTTGTGACTCAGGTTAACCGGTCAAGAAGATAATCTCAAAGTGAATCTGGAGAAATGCCACATCTCAGTGCTGAGTGCTGCAGTTGGAGCAGTTCTAGATCACTTGTGTAGGTAAAAGGGCTCATATATACCTGGGACATATGTCAGATACCTCAAGTCAGAAGAAATTATGCAGTTATCCCTGGTTTAAAATCTTTCTATCATATAACCATTCAGGTATTCCACCTACTAAGCTGTGTGAAACTTTCTGGGGGAGAAAGTCATGTCTGAGAATGGCCCTGTAACAGCTGAGGTGTGAGGAGCTGTTGTGCAGCTACTGAAAGAGACCTGCTATGCTGTGAAGCTTTGAGGAAAGATCTTGCCATGCTCTGTAATCCTTTATCTGCCTGATGCTAGGGCGCCCAACACTTCTTCTGGTGGCCAGGCCAAATCCAAGGGGTATGTATTTCAGCTCACAGCTTCTTATTTTGTGAAGTTGATGTTGCAACATTTTAAAGGTTTTCAAAGACGAGGAATTTGCATTTTGTACTTGCAAGGAACAGGTGAAATTGTTCTGTCAGGATTCATATCTGAAAGAAGTTGTTTTTTTGTTTTTGGTGTTTTTTTTTTTTTTTTCTGCTAAATCACTTCTCTCTTTTCCCACTTCTCAGAAACTGCAGGTTTAATTTGCACCAGAGGTCTGCAGGGAAACAAAAGTGAACTGCAGAGAGCAAATCCATATCTTTTCCAACTTGCTGAGGCTAAAGCCTTCTCACAGGATTGCTCTGCCTTCCTTTGCTGGAGCTCTACCTCCTCTAAGTTGCATTGCCTCTCAAAAGTTCTCTGTGTTCCAATGGCACCCGTATTGATTTCAGCATGTTTTGAGCTCATTTCAAAACTGAAACAGTTTTAGCTAGGGAAGAGGAATGATGTTCTAGAATCTAGCTTTATTGATGTTGTGTTTTCAGATGTCTACCTGTTTGTGATCTGAAAAAGTTTCATAGAGTGGCTTAGATTGCAAGAGACCTTGAAGATCATCTGGTTCCAATTCCTCTACCATAGGCAGGGACACCTTCCACTAGACCAGCTTGAATGCATCCCGGCAGAGGGCAGCCACACCCTCCCTGGGTAACCTGTTCCAATGTCTCACTACCCTCACTGTAAAGAATTTCTTTCTAATCTCCAGTCAAAATCTACTCTCCTCAAGATTCAATTCATTTCCCCTCATCCTATCACTACAAGCCCTTGTAAAAAGTCCCTCCTCAGCTTTCTTTTAGCCCCCCTTCATGCACTATACACTGGAAGGCCACTATAATGTCTCCCCAGAACCTTCTTTTGTCCAGGCTGAACAGCCCCAACTCTCCTAGCCTGTCTCCATAGCAGAGGTGCTCCAGTCCTGTGGCCGTCTTTTTGGCCTTCTCTGGACCCACATCAGCAGCTCCATGTCTCTCATGCTGGGGGCACCAGAACTGGATGCAGTGCTCTAGGTGGGGTCTCACAAGAGCAAAGCAGAGGGGCCAAACCCCCTCCTTGTCCTGCTGCTCTCACTGCTTTTGGTGCAGCCCAGCATACAGCTGCCTTCTGGGCTGCCAGAGACCATTGCCAGCTCATGATGAGGTTTTTGTCAACTGCCACCCGCCAAGTCCTTCTCCAGACTGCTCTTCCATTCCTCTCCCAACCTGTATTTGCACTTGCAATTGTCTTGATCCAGGTGCAGAACTTGGCACTTGGCCTTGCTGAACTTGATGAGATTGGCTTGGACCTACCTCTCCAGCCTGTCCAAGTCCCTCTGGATGAATTCCTTCCCTCCTGTGTGTCAAATGGGCCACACAGCTTGTTATCACCTGCAAACTTGCTGAAGGTGCCCCATCCCACTGGTCACGTCTCTGACAAGGATATGGAAGGCATCAGTTAATCAAAACTCTGTATTTCATTTCCCTCTTTCTTTCCCTACTCTAATGTGAGTATTTTTGCAGCAACCTTGAAACCAGCAGCATAGCTATTTCATATTCAACTCTCTTTGGTGAATATGGCTCCTGATGACTTTCTTAATCACAATTTTGGGAAGAACTGGAGTAAAAGATGCAGTTTTCTGAACTTTCAGATGGAAACTCATTTTTAGAATGATATTCAAATGTTTTCTAACCACTGGATTTATGCACTCTAATATATTTATCATTTTATTTGTGTCAAGGCAAATCTCTTCAATATATGGAAAATACCTGAATTTGCACAAGTAATTGAGGTGGAGCATTCTGAGGAAAATACAAACCCTGATTTAAATTCTGTGTTTACTTTTTCCATTATGAACTGGAAAAAAAAAAAGTTTTGGACAATATTTTAAGATTCTTGAATTTTTGAGTACCGGTTCATAAATGGATGCAGCTTTGACAGTGAATATATGCAGAGATGTGCTTTTGCTAATGTTTTATTTAAATGTGTATATTCAGAATGCCAACACAGTGTGGATTTATAGGTAATTATGAAGTTCATTCATCAACTAACAATGGAAAAGTAGGAATGTTTGTTATAGTATATGCTAGCCATCCTTAGATTTTGCAAAAGCTTTCCAGCCAAACATTTCACTGGAGTGTACCTGAGTTCATTCCTCAGCTGTCTTCAGTTAGAAATTTTACATGCCAATTTCTCAGGGAAATAGCAGAAGAGGTGACAGCAGTGCTTAACTTTTCCTCTTTGTGTTAACCAGCTTCTATTGCAATGTGACTACATTTTCTCACTGTAAGAGTTGCCTCTTTCTTTCCATGTATTTGAATTTGAACCCTGTGTATTTCTGAGCCTTTTTTGGAGCTTGTGAGAAGTACAGAGCACAGGTCTTGCGAGGAGCAACTGAGGGAACTGTGATTGTTTTAGCATAAAGAATCCTCAGGGCAAACCTTCTCACTCTCTACAATTCCCTGAAAGGAGTTGTAGTAATGAGGTTGCAAGCAATGGGACAAGAGGCAAGGCCCTCAAGTTGTGCCAGTTGCTTTATGTCGAACATCATCAAAAATGTTGTCAAGCCCTGGGCCAGGCTGCCTAGGGCAGTGGTGAAGTTCCCAGCACTGGAGGTATTTCAGAGTCATGTAGATGTGGTGCTGAGGAGCTTGGTTTAGTGCTGACCTGACAGGGCTGCATTAGTGATTGGACTTGGAAATTTCGAAGGCGTTTTAAAAAAAAAAAAAAAAAAAAAAAAAAAAAAAAAAAAATTCTTTTGATTATGTGATTCTAATAACTGATGGACTGATTTCTCCCACTTGTGGTGTTGTGCACTTCCATAATAAGATCCCACATATGGAATAGTTTTCAGGTTTTGTCTCTAAAGCCACCTTTCCTTGGATATCATGCTCTTTCCTAAGCCTGGAGCATCTCAATAGTCTTTCCTGCTCTAAGGAACCCCCTGATAAAATACCTTTCATTTTATACTAAGTTGATGATTTCAGGAGTCATTTGGCATCATTACTCTGTGCTGTTTGACCCACAAGTACCCCAGTTTTGTATCCTATTGTTTCTTGGCAACTCATTTGAGCAGCACCATCCCTCAGCACTAGCTTACTTTCAAGGTGAATTCTCGACCTGGCAGTCTTATTTCAGTGTGGTGACTAGAAAATAAACCAGAAGTCGTGCTCAGAGTTACTGCAGAGCAAAGATCTTTGCACAATAAATGATAATTCACCGTCTTGATCAAATATATCCAGCCTAGCGCAGCTTCCCACAAAGATTTCTCAGAGGTTCACAAGTTATGAAATAAACAAAATGGAAACAAAATCTTTTCCAGTGAAGAAGCTGAAATGCAGGAGGAAACTATCTAAAGATTTCTGATTACCAGTCACTTACATTAGCAGCTAGAATAAATTACCCTCTACGACACCGAGGTGCATATTGGCTGATAAGCTCTAAGAGATTTGTATCGCTTGGGCAGCATAAAGCAGCCATTGATGCTTAAGTTGGCTTTCTGACTGTTGTGCTCTGCCAGTGTGCAACAAAGAATCCCAAATAAAGGGCCTGCTGGCCTCCCCTATTTGTGGAGTTAATCTCTCAAGACAAAGTGCTGCAAATTAGGTATAACTAATTTAATCTGTTTAATGTGGGGAAAAAAGGTAAGATTATGGCATCTATGTAAGTCTCCTTTTCCTTGCGGTGATGCATCCTCTCAGATGGTTCTGAGTTAACAGACATACACTGTTCCTTGGAGAAATTAATTGTGAGGGTAGTAGAACACTGAAATAGGCTACCCAGGAAGGTGATTGGGGCCCTATCCCTGGAGATATTCAAGGTAAGGCTCGACACAGCTCTGAGCAACCTGATCTCTGAGGATACCTCTGCTTACTGCAGGAGAGGGTTGGACTATATGACCTTTGGAGGTCATTTCCAACCCAGACCATTTGGTGATTCCATGTAATTCTTTTTGTAATGAACTTCTGCAGCTCCAAATAAATGGTGGTGAGACACTGGAACATGTTGTCCAGGGAGGTTGTGGCTGCTCCCTCCCTGGAGGTGTTCAAGGCCAGGTTGGATGAGGCCTTGAGTGACCTGTACTAGTAGAAGGTGTCCCTGCCTATGGCAGGGGGTTGGAACTAGATGATCCTTGAGGTCCCTTCTAACCTTACCATTCTATGATTCTAAATACAAGATCCTCATCGACTTTACAGTAAGATCTCAGTCATTCTGAATTATCTTTCTTCCAGTAGCATATACCTGGGGATCACTTAAAAAACCCCATAATTTTGGTGCTTATCCATGGGTCATGCTGAAGTGTGTGTCATCTTTAGGCACACACAACAAACAAAGAACTCTCCCCCCTCCCAACCTAACTGTGATATGTGTTCATGTTACAAAATCATAGAATGATAGGGGTGGAAGGGACTTCTGCAGATTGAGTTCAGTCCACCTGTCAAGGCAGACTCACCTAGAAAAGGTCAGATGGTACCATATCCAGGCTGGCTATTCCAGTGCTCCATCACCCTCGAATTAAAGAAGTACCTCCTCATGTTTAGATAGAACTTCTTATGTTCAAGTTTGTGCCAGTTAGCCCTTGTCCTGTCACTGGGCACCACTCAAAAAAACCCTGCTCCCATTCTTCTGACACCTACCCTTTAAATACTGATAAGCATTGATGACATCCCCCTTCAACCTTCTCTTTTTCAGACTGAAAAGCCCCAATTAGCTCTGTGTTTCCTCTTCAGAGAGCTGTTTCTGGCCCCTCAGCATCTTTGCAGCCCTGTTCAGTATGTTTCATTGCCAGCACAGGCTAGAGACATGATTAAGAAGTCAGTGCTTCACTGATTAGGCTGGAAGACATGAAACAGTCCCTCAGCCTATGCTCAGGGATAGCATGGAGGCTGTTCTGAAGGAATTTTAACCGAAGACTCATCTGACTGCCTTAGAAACATAAACCCATTTGAAAGCAGTGATCTCCTCTGCAGCAAGGCTGAATGTTGCCCTGCAGGAATGTGTTTTGATGCTTGCAAAGTGAGAGCAGCCTTTTTGCTTTCTGACATACCAGTTAATTAAAAGTGCCGTGTTGTTGCTTCCACTCATGCTTTTCTAGAGACTCTCTGGCATTTTTGAAGCTTAACATAAAAGTAAGTTGATCTATTTATTGTGATTAGATTTCCACTGAAGGCGAATATATGAAAAAACTACTGAAAGAGGTAAATTTGCTCACAGCTTGTCTGGTTTTTGTAAAAGGCTAAGAACAGATGATTGTCTTATCATTTTTGATTAAGTTTCATTACAGTCTCTTTGAGGGAGAATATGCTTAGAGGTACTAGACATGGCATGTAGTCATAGAATCATTAAAGTTAGGAGAGACCTCCAAGGTCATTGAGTCCAAGCGTTAACCCATCCCTAAGGTCAGCACATCTATGTATCTTGTGAACACTTCCAGTGATAACAGCACTTCTCTGGGCAGCCTGTTCTGGTGCTTTGCCTTCAGTAAGATTTTTTTCCTAATATCCAATCTGAATCTCCCCTGGTGCAACCTGAGGGCATTTCCTCACATCTTGTTGCTCGTTACTTGAGAGAAGACACTGGCTCTGATCTGGCTCTGATCCCCTTTCAGGAAGCAGTAGAGAGCCAGAAGGACTCCCCTCAACCTTCTTTTCTCCAGGGTGAACACCCACAGTTCCCTCAGCCACTCCTTGTAGGATTTGTGCTTCAGATCCTTTAAAAGTTTTGTTGCCCTTTTCTGGGCATCTGCATGTTCTTCTTGGAATGAAGGGACCAAACCTGAATATATAATGAAACATTTCACAAATATAGTTTACTTTACATTGTTTCAAGGTAAGGCTTCTCTCCATCACTGAGGTTACAGGATGGTGGCACTCAGAGAGTCTCTGGCTTGGGCTGTATGTAGGATGTGGAGCCTGGTTCTGAAATATACTTTATAGAGAAGAGTAAGATTAGAGGTTGTGTCCAGCTGATGGCTTTACTTAGGGAAGTGAGACTTGCTACCAGAGACATTGAACCTACCCAGGATGTAATTTATTCAGGTTTATATAGTGAGAAATATCCTCTGAAGGCTTTACAAATTCGCAGCATTGCTATATTGTATCATAACTCCTAATGAGGTAAATTTTGATCTACTTGGGTGTTGAAACCAGATATGCTTAGTTCAAGGGAGGATTTTTGCTTCTTGTGCAGAAGTATCTTAGCATGGAAACATTTATCCCTTTTTGCTTTATTTTCTTTTCTGTTGCTATGAAATCCTGCATGTTTCCAAGGAAGTGGCCATTACCTTCATCTTCTTCTTGTAGGAAATTTCATTTAAACGTGAGGAGGACTTTTTTCACTATGAGGGTGACAGGATAGTGGAACAGGCTGCCCAGGGGGGTTGTTATCTTTCTCTCTGGAGATATTCAAAACCTGCCTGGACATGTTCCTGTGTGATCTGGTCTAGGTGATCCTGCTCTGGCAGGGGGTTGGACTGGATGAGCTTTGGAGGTCCCTTCCAGCCCCTGACATTCTGTGATTCTATGAACAGGGCAAAAAATTCTTGCCACTGCTCAGGGCAGAGCTAACATGCTAACATCTTCATGTTTGTTACATATGCAGGCCATTAAGCTGGGCAATGATGAACTATAGGGAGAGTCTTCTGGAGTGTAGACTCCAAGTGATTTCGCATTATATAGTGAATATTTCAACCCTTGAAATCAACCATCAGGAATTTTGTTGTGGATTCCTGTTGGACTAGAAGAGTGGTGCAATTGTTCAGTGAGAACACAAACTCACACATTAGGCACAAATGTAGCATATTGCCAAATCTATCCTTTAGAGCTTTACTTTGTCCTCAGCATTCACAATTTCATCTGTAGCTGGTCGTTCTTTCAACTTGTCTGTGTTTTCATTTGCATGATCTTATGCTAGATTCGATTCCAAGGGATGCAAAAACATTGGATTCAAGGCTTATGACTTCCTACCTCAAGCCCTGCAGCCTAGGATGGGATGCCCACACACCCATTAGATGGGTGCATCACATTTGCTTGCTCCCAGCTGCACACTCATTTCTGGTTTCTGCCAATCACTGCCATGTCAAAGAACACTCAGTCCCCTTTTGGTGGTCTCAAGGTGTTGTCCTGTGAACTGTTCTGTTCAGCAGAGGCTGATAGGTTTGTCCTAGTCATGTGTCAGAGCACAGCGAAAAGGCCCCAAGGTATCTAGAACGTGGGCAGTGTGTGCCAGCTAGCCCCAACTCTCATGATTCTGCTTGGCTTGAACATATTGATGCACCAGACAGACTCCAGACAGACCAGGAGGAACAAGCTGCAACTGCTTCTGCTGCCTTAGCAAGTTGTGATGAGGTGACTCTCAGCCGCCAAAAGATACCCCAATGAGGCAAGTTCAGTCAGGAGAACATCTATCTTATGGCCTTGCAGCCCATAGTAAGTGCTTTGGGTTTTATTTACAGGAAGGTGACCTCTGTAATGCTTATGAAATAAGTTAAACTGTGTCATGGAAGCGAAAGCTAAAGCTCAGAAAGGCTTGCAGGAACATGGCCAGGAAAGACTGTTTTCAGAGGCATGTTACAAACCTCATCTAATACAATCTTAATGTACTTTCATATTCATACCATTATTAGCAACCATCCTTCTTTTTTTTTAACTAACCATGATAATTTTTTTCTCAACCATGTTATCTTTATATTTTTATCTTTCACTATTAAAGACCAAGTTATAAAGTTACTAATAAAATGTGGGGTTTTCCAGTTTGGTGGGTTTTCTTCTTATCAATGGATTATATCTTAGAATATGTGCAGAATATCATTCAATTAAAAGCCTCTATGGGAAATACCAGATGAGGGTGCATGCTCATGTACCTTGAGATACTATCCCTCTAGAAGGAATTTCACAGTGAATATTTGCTGCCTTTTGTTGCCTGAAATGAAGCTCTGACCACTTCAGAAGAAGCCACAGCATTTGAGAATCTAGTCACATGTTCCTGGTTTGTCACACTGAAATACAGGTGTCTCTACTTTCTCTGAAGAAGAAAAAAATGATTGTTCGCCTGAGGGAATGAGCACTTGCAGAGGATCAAATTCATTCTGAAATCATTCTGCTGACTTCAGCTAAGTGATTCAAGGATGAATTTCAGTGTTTCTTCCTTTCTACTCTTTCCTTCATCCCATCTTTTCATGTCCCTTGTGTATAGCAGCATACACTACTAGTTCAGTACAGGTGTATGACAGATAGGTGCTGCCGGCCTTGGACAGCTTGCCGTTAGACCACAAAACTTCTCTCCCCTTTTGTGATATGCAGCTGTGTACAAATAAGAGGACCTTTGGTTTGGGATAAAATGAGAAGGTCTGTGGAAAAAGGACTTTTCACTTGTCCTCGTAATCAAGACAACAAGGAGGATTAGATTAATAGAAGTCAGAATACAATTGGGTTTTTGCCATAATGTGTATGGATGTAGAGAAGACTTCAGAAAACTTGAAATCACATGATGGGAGAGGGAGGAAAAGAGGAGTAGACTCTTCCGAGAAGGCCAGATATTGGAGATCTAGTTGTATGGAGGGTCATTATGTGGGTCCTGAGTTTCTTCTTCATTTACTTCTGTTTTTTTTAATTTTTCACCTTGAAAGTGCTGTCATGAAGAGTAACAGTGTGTAACAGATTGGGAGAATAATAAGCAGTTTAAGAAGTGGGCAGTGGGTTGTTTAAGCTGGGTAGACATGCAAACGATTATCTGTAAGAAAAGGATCACAGAAAAGCCCTTTTCATTCCAGACATATAAAGGTATCATTTTCTGCAGAGGTGCATTCATTACAGTCCAATTTTGTGACAGGGATTTAGGGGAAACAAAAGGCTTCCTGTACTATTAAGTCAAAAGGCTTATTTGTGATTCATAAGAAAGGTTTAGTTGTCACTCTGGCTTATGACATCTTATTGTCTTTTCTTTTGGTGAAACACAAATGTGGGGTGTAATTTTTGCATTATGTACCTGCAGGCATAGTTTTCCCTTGAAATATCTTACGTGTGCTAAAATGTCTTGTTGTAATAATGACCCATTGCAGTGATAAAATTGTCAACCTAGGTACACAACTGACCATTTTCTGTTGTTGCAACTCTCTTTTTCATATCATATGGGCTGCATCAAAAGAGTTGTGGCCAGCAGGACGAGGGAGATGACTCTGCCTCTTCAGTCTGCTCTCATGAGGCCTCTTCTGGAGTATGCATCCAGTTCTGGTGCCTCCAGCATAAGAAGAACATGGGGCTGTTGGAGTGGGTCCAGAGAAGGGCCATGAAGATGATCTGAACATGTGGAAGAAATAATTCACTATGAGGGAACACTGCAACAGGCTGCCTAGGGAGCTTGTGAACTTGCATGAAGCTGCTTTAGCAAGAGGGCTGGACGAGATGATCTCCAGGTGTCACTTCCAACCCCTACCACGCTGGGATTCTGTGCTATTTGTCTGCTTGGTAGAAATGAAAGTGATTTCAGTCAGAGGACTGGTCTCCTGCAGCATTGGCTGAATGTTCCTTTGAAGTCCCCTGGATTTCAGGCAGAAATGTGAACTAAAGACCTGCTTTTCAGGTGAACTTCCATGTCACCGTGTGCATCAGTTTATGCTGCTGGAGTAGTGTGTGTGGCACAACTTACTTACAGATGCAGGCAATAAGGACATTTGCTGGGCTTCCTTCCCAGTGGTAGCAACTGTTTAATTATGCAGTGCTTAATTGGGCATCAACAGAAGTGTTGATCTTCCAGGTTGGGAAATCCACTAGGCACATACCCAAGTCATTCTGGGCAGAGTGACATGAAATTCAAGTCTTCCACAAACTCTGTGTGTTAGCTGCTGAATGAAAGGGTAAAGTCACCGGCTGCTCCCACTCTTCTGTTTCTCCCAGCCAAAGTCTTGAACCGAGTTTAATGTGGATTTTCAAGTAGTTTTGTGATGCTAAGAACATGGTTCTGGCAGGATACTTTTCACTGAAAGTCATTCCCAATCTATAGGACATAAGGCCAGGCAGAACGGAAGTCTGTAGTGCTCAGGATCAGGAAATCTAAAGATAAGGCTGATAATGAAAATCCTATCTCTGATGCTGTTTTCTTAGAGCTTTGCAAGTTAATAAATGAGTTAGTTGTTAATAACTACATTGCACTATAAAAAGAACTTGCTTAGAGAACAGCTTCATGTTGAGATTTGTTGCGGTTCTTGCTTTGTCTGCACAAAGTATCCGAAAAGATACTTGCTCTTTGGGGACTGAGTGCACACCTCTAGCACAAGAAAATTGAAAATCACTGATTATAAACAAAACTTGAATAGTATAAAACTCAGTAACAGCATGAGGAGAGAGCAGCAATGTCTACACTCTACTTCCCAGCACTCTGAGTTTCTGCTGGGCTCGTTTTGACAGGCATAGTGTCACCCTTGCCAGCCCAGAAAATGATTTTTGTGCCCACGACTCAGATTCCCTATCCAAGGGGATGTGGTAATTTGCTTTTCTGTACAAACATGTACTTTCTGCTTCTCAAAACATTCCCAAATGCTTCAGGGCTTTGTAGGGAAATTGCATTTCTTCTTCTTTTTTTCTTCTCAGATGACTGATAGCTTTGTGCTGTGTCTCCAGGAAAAGACTATGTAAAGAATCAATTGTTTTGGGTAATAACAATAATTTTTTGGATTTGTGATTAATGGTAAAAGGAGATGTGAGAAGTGTGTACCTAAGAAAAGAAAGTAGGAGGCGGTGTACCTTAGGAGAAAAACAGACTTGTTTAATTAAAAGTGTGTCTTAAATCTAAGAAACTCTGCAGAGCTTGTCAGGGACCAGAAGATGTCTTTGGGTCTGGAAGATAAAGCAGGTCTTCAGCTGGGAGCTTAGTTTGACATTCATAAATCTGCTGCTCTTGTGCTGCAAGTATTTTTGGAAGCGAATTCAAAGGTTTTGGTTCCTATGTCTGATTTTAATAGGCATAGCAACTTTCTGGAGTTTTCCAAGCAAAGTTTTGATGAAGACTGTTATTTTTTTCTTTCCCCCCATAAGTCTTTGTTACAGTCTTTTGTGCTGTTGTTTTGACATCGGTGGGAAGCGATGCCTGAGCACAGCTCCCTCTGTACTCTGTTCTTCTTCTTTTGTGCTCTAAATCTTCCCTATGGTTTTAGTTATGTGCACAACCAAAATGCCTTTTTAAAAAAAGCTACAGGTCCTTATTCATGTCAATGCCAGCTTTTAAAGAGCTTTCCAAGTTAAAAGAAACCAAACCCCCAACCTACTTGGAAGTAATTTTCTCCTTCATTTGCTTTTGTGTTTCTCTGGTTCCATGCCCTGCTTAAGTAAGTGTATGAGAGGGTGGGGAAGGAATGCTTGCTCCCTACCATACCTAAAGCCAAGAAAGCCTTCCTTCTCATCACAACTCATTTCCAGGACAGTTAGTTTGTAGGTTTCAACCCAGAATAGTGAAGGCCTGTGTAAAAAGGATTGGGAAAAGAATATTCTCAGCAGCCTGAACAAGTCATAGAAATTTTAAGCCCTAGGAGAAAGGTTTCACTGTGGTACCTCCTGAAGGAGTAGGTGATGGTGGGAAGGTACCTCTGGATTTGCATTGCCTGCCTGTGTGTGTGGAATATTTGTAGCACTTCTGGAGAAGAAACCTGGGCTGGGAGCTGCCTGGTGGTGTCTCCAATGGGAGGTAGTGCAGTGTCTTTGTGAAAAGCCTCCTTTCCCTGTAAATGAAAGAAGTTACTCTTTGAGACTTGTAGTATTGCTTTGGCTGTGAAGGAAAGTCAAACTTAGAAAGAAAAACATCTTCTGGTCTTCTAAGGACCTCTTTTTTTCTCTCTTGTCCTGAAGTCCACTTCCTTGTATATGCTGGTAAGGAGGAAGGAACAGAAAAGTTTGTACAATAAATTATTTGTACCCATGTCACTTGTAGGAGATTTAACAAGAGAAATGGTGACGAATCTTGAGTGTAGGTTTGCCAGCTTCCAAAAGGTCACTGTCTCCTTATAACCAGACAGGAATTTATTATTTCAAGTTTCTCAAGGGAGTAAATTTAATAGCATTTAATCAGTAACACATTAGGAGGAATTCTCTAACTGCAATCCCTAACAGTTACAACCCTTCTTTTTAAATTATTCCTTTCAGCTGTTCCTATGACATGTTCATTGTTATCAGTCTGATTAGGCAAATTTAGAGAATTCAGAGCTGGGAATGTTAGAATAGTAACAGGTTTCTCAGGTGACCTCTTCTGCCGTGTTGCAATCCAAAGAGAAGACTTTGACCATTTTGAGAGCTGTCAGAAGATGAATAAGTAATTTAAATTCAGTTTAGTTTAAATCATTACTACATTGTATTATTTTTACACAGTTAGTTGGTTGTCAGTTTATTGTATTTTTGTAGTAATGTAGTTAGTTGCAACTCTGGAGATAAAGTCACAGGAGTGACTTTAAGTGGATTTCTTTTGATAGAATTGCAGAAGTGTACAATAATGTGGGTTGGAAGGAACCATGGCTGCTTTTCTTGTCCTACTTCAGGCTTCAAGCAGGGCTGACTTCAGCATTACACGAGGTAGTTCACAGCTATGTCCTGTTTAGTTCTGAGCATCTCCAAGTATGGAGATCCCACAGCCTTTCTGCGCACTTGTCACAATGTTTGAGCAACCCATAGAGAAAGTAATTTCCTGTCATCAGAAGTTTCCTCATTCCAGCTTCTCCCTGTAGACTTCTGTTCTTTCTGGAAAAATGCCACCTTCCTCACTTCCTAGTGCAGGTTTGACCTATCCTTTAAGGAGAGGATGACCAGTGGCAATTGTTTCTCAACTCCAGAACTGTGCCAGTATTGACAGCTTTATATCCAGCTGTACTGACCCATTTTAGTGGGGTTCAACTCCTTGAACTTGCAGTTTGATGAAAATGTAAAACTTGGAGATGATAACAGTTGTTCTTCCCAGTTCAACACTGCTTGCAGAATAGAAAAGGAAGAGAAATTGTCAGAGCAACTTAACTTTCATAGTTTGAAATTAGGGAAGAGTAC
>VWYK01013597.1:0-14424 GCA_013399775.1 Semnornis frantzii
GAGGAATGCTGGATGCCTGGGCAAGAGGATGAAGGGTACTGTGGATGGGTGGGTGCTCAGAGCAGTAGAGTGGGGCAGGGGAGGTGCTGGATGCCTGGTCAGAAGAGTGAAGGGCACGGTGGGTGAGTGGGTGAGTGAGTGAGTGGATGGGTGCACAGAGAGGTGCACTGAGGAGGGAGGACTGCTGGATTCCTGGGCAGGAGGACAAAGGGTATCCTGAGTGGGTGGGTGGGTGAACGGATGCCCAGAGAAGATTGCAGGGTCAGCTGCCCTACCCCTCTCCAAAACTGCTTCTCCACCAGCGCAGGCTCAGCGGCTTGGCCCCATGACCCCAGAGGATGTGCTGCCTGATGGCGCCAGGGCTCAGCCCAGTCTAGCCCAGTCCAGCCCAGCCAGGGGAGGGGGCCGCAGCCGGTCCCCCACTGGCGTGGGGGAGTTGCGGCTGGGGAAGGCGGCAGGGGAGATTTACGATGCGGGAGGACAGAGCATGAAAGCAGTATATCATCATCAGGGTGAGCTGAAAGAAAGAAAACATATCTGCAACAAAAAGAGGGGCTTCGCAATTCAGCTGCGTTGTTAGGACAACGCAAACTATCCTTGAAATGATTAGTTCCACTTCAAAGGCATTTACATTCAACAGGGGCAGGCACAGCCTCATTTTATGTTGCCAGAGGAGGAGGAGAAAAAATAATAATTAAAAAAAAAAAGAGGGAGGAAGGAGGGAAAAGGGAAGGGAGGAAGGAGGGAAAAGGGAAGGGAGGAAGGAGGGAAAAGGGAAGGGAGGAAGGAGGGAAAAGGGAAGGGAGGAAGGAGGGAAAAGAGGCAAGGAGGAGGTGGGGAGGTTTTGTGCTAAGGAAAGTCATGTTTACTGCTTCCGTTTATTTTTCCTCATTTGGGGTACACTTGTGTAAGGTAAGCAGAGCACTCACAGCAGCTCTGTGGCTGCTGGCCCAGGGAGGTGGGTCCAGGGGTTGGGTAGGACACACCCCCCACACACACCCCACCCCCTTCCAAATGGGATGTGAAAAGACACCAGTTAAAAAAAAAAACAAAACTCTGACCTCAAGAGCTGCTTTTCCTGAGGCATCTGCTATTGAGCTGGGGAAGAGTGCCATACGTTTGGTTAGCTCACAAAGGCTTAGGGCATCCTGATGGAATTGGAGAAAGATTTGATGTCTGAGGTGTGCCCATGCTGCATGGGAATTGGCTCCCATGTGATGGCCTGGGCTGGCAACAAGTTTGGGTTTTTTTGGTGTTTGAAATCATGCACCTAAACTGCTTCTCTGTTTAGGTTTCCCCAAACTCTGCATGGGGAAATCCCATTTGGCCTGTTTCAGGTTGACCTGAGCTGCATGGGATTGAATGTAACGTGGGGGAAAGCTGCTGGGATTCATCCAGAGACAGCATTTACC
Source organism: Semnornis frantzii (assembly GCA_013399775.1). NCBI lineage: Eukaryota > Metazoa > Chordata > Aves > Piciformes > Ramphastidae > Semnornis > Semnornis frantzii. Next base: position 1,413 of record VWYK01013597.1, read on the forward strand.
ATGCTCTCATCTCTTCCTTAAAATCCATGCCATCTCCCCTTCCCCAATCGGGTCCTGTGCCCAGACAAGCAACCAGTGACAGAGCAAGAGGACACAGCCTCAAGCTGCTCCAGGGCAGGTTTAAGCTGTGTGTTAGGCAGAAGTTCTTCACAGCAAGAGTGATTGGCACTGGAATGGGCTGCCCGGGAAGGTGGTGGAGTCCCCATCCCTAGAGGTGTTTAAAAGGAGGCTGGATGAGGCACTTAATGCCATGGGTTAGTTAATTAGAAGGTGTTAGGTGATGAGTTGGACTCGAGGAAAGTCTTTTCCAACTTGGTTAATTGTGCGATTCTGTGTGATACAGTCTTCTCTCCTATTTCAAGACACATCACCTCTTTTGGCTCCAAATTTACTTCAAGGTAGTATTCTCATCATGCTTGGTGTTGGAAACCTAAAATGTAAGCATTAAACAATTGAAATGCAAACCAAGGTGCCTCTGTGAAGAGTAATCTGTGCTAACAGGGAACTCCTCATCACCTGGAACATGTTGCACCAGCACATGGAGGGGTGAAGTGGGGGGATGGAGTCTCTGGTCTCCTTCTCTTCCTGTTGCCAGTTTCTGCTTGATGTTTTGCAGCTCATCCTTGGCTTAGAACTCATAATTCTCTAGGAGAAGAAAACTGAAATTGCAGAAGATCCCAGGCAAGAGTTTTCTCAAATATTTTGTCTCCCACAGCTATCTGGATGCATATGAACTGAATTATTCTCAGTACTGGTGCTGATCAAAAATCTTTCCTTCAAGCTGCTTTCATAAGGAGGTTAACACTTTGCACATTGGAAAGTTAACAACTGTATCTGGGTTTGGGGGAGGTGGGGAGGGTGTGTTTTAAAAAATGACATTTTTAAAGGTGTTGTGAACATTTTAATGCCTGCACCCACAAGCTTTTTGCTTTAGCCCTGTTGGAAAGTCTGAGATCACGATGGCCTCAGCTTTATGAAGTAGATAGCACTGTGCAAGTTAGTGCTTGGAAATTAAATCCTTATTCCAGCTAAGCTGGAGCTGGAGTCAAGGTTTAGCTGTTCCATGATCCTTGGTTTAGGTTATGAACATGCATTTAGGTTATGAACATGTCATTCCTGATCAATCCAAGACGTTCCCTTCTCCTTTTTATCTCTTTTCCCTCCCTTTTTTTTTTTCTTTTTTTTTTTTTTTCCCATCAACCTTTTCTTACTGCTTTTGAAAGGCTCAAAGGAGGTGAGCTCAAGAATTTAGCACTCACTCTTGGTTACTTTCAATCAGGTTTTGGTCATCTCAAGTATTTTTTGGCCCAAGGAGGACCAGTCTCGTGCTGGCTCTCGTTTGGATGATGTGGATTGAGAAATTGTGTGCTGCAACAAGCAGCATGTAGAGATTAGAAATGGACCTTTCTGTGCCATCAGCTCTTGTGGCGCTCTTGGTAACCAAGAGATATGTGGCCAAAAGTGCAGCAATGGGATTTGAAAGGGAGGTGGTGACATTCTTTTCATTTTAGAGGGTGAAAAAGGGAATTAAAAAATATACAGACTTGAAATTAATAGAAAATATATAGAGATTTGAAAATATATAGACTTGAAATTAATAGAAAAAGGATTTTGAAAACAGTTTGGAACTGGAGAGGTAGATGGGAGAAGTAAGGCTGCTGCACTGTGTGAGGGAGCTCAGAGTTGAAGCTGAGAGCGCAGCCAGCCTGAGACTTGTTAGCCAGCGGTGTTATTTTTCATTCCTAAAGATAAAGAAATGTTTTCAGTCAGAAAAATGCCTTTTTATTGAATTCCCTGCAAGTTCATACTTCAAAAAATGTGTTTTCCATTTCTGACTTTCTTGTTTTATGAAACACTAGAAACACGAGAGCTCTTCAAATATCCTTGGGAAAGATGAGAGTTTCACATTTGTTCTGTCATTTACTCAGGCATCTATAGAGACACTATCAGGAAACCAAAGCTGATGTGTGCCTCACCTCCACAGCATCTTCAGATGGGGACCTTTCCCTTCTCCTCAGTTTCGTTGTTCTTCTACCACCCTGTTCCTAAAATATTGGTGAGGCTGTTCGTGCTGCTGGGCTGTAGAAGAGAGAATGCCTGCCCCTGGGAGTCCCCGGTTTGGCGGGGTACTTGTCAAAGAGAAACGTGGCAACCAAAGAGGGTTTTTTAGGCTGCTTTGGGAAGCTGGGGGCTCGGCAGGGTGAAGCTGAGCGAGCTGGAAGCACCTCGTGTTCCCCAGGCTCAAGAGTAGTCATTTGGGCTTGTTTGCCCCAGCCAATCCATGCCTGTCAATAAGCTGGTGTGAGCTAGGGCCAGCCCTTGGGTTTGCAGGTGAGTGCCGGTGGCTGTGACATCATCCGAGGCACATTTTTGGGAACAGGGACAAGGGACGTGGCTGCTGGTGAGAAGCACACCCAGTCACTCCAGGGCCTTTTGCGGATCCGCCGACTGCAGCCTCGCTGCTAAAACTCGTCCAAGCGGGAAAATCCTCTTGGATCTGGGTGTTCAGTCTGACGATGCTCTGCTGTGGCGTTGGACTAGGCGGTGTTCGGAAGTCCCCTTCAGCCCCTGCCATTCTGTGCGGGTCTGCGGTGTCCTTCCGCAAGGCAAGCGAAGAGCGAGAGGAGCGGCGCGGAGGAGGAGGGGGCCAGGTGCGGAACGCCCTTTCCCTGCGGTCTCTTCCCCCCTCGTTATCCCGGGCTCTTTCCCTTTCTCTGATTCTCCCCTCCTCCTCGCCTGCTCGGCTCCTCTCCCATTCTTGTCTCGCTCCACCCTCCGTCTCTCTTGTCTGCTTGCCCCACTCCCCTTTTGTCCTGCTCGGCTGCTCGGCAGCGCTTTTGTGTGCTAATAGCAGCCGCCTGCCACCGCCTCAAAGCATCGCAGCGCCGCCGGCGCCCGCCGCTTCCATTCAGCTGCCGAGGACCGCGGAGGCTCCTCCGGCCCAGCCCCCTTGCCGTGCCGTCCGGCCGATGCCCGCTCCTGGGACGCGTTTGTGGGTGCCCTCTCACGGAAGCACAGAACTGCCTAGATTGGAAAAGTCCTTTAAGATCATAGAATCAGTCAGGGCTGGAAGGGACCACAAGGATTATCCAGTTCCAACTCCACTGCCATGGGCAGGAACACCCTACCCTAGATCAGGCTGCCCACAGCCTCATCCAACCTGGCCTTAAACATCTCCAGGTATGGGGACTCAACCAACTCCCTCAGCTGCTCCTCACCAGCACTGTTCTACAGACCCTTCCTCAGCTTTGTTGCCCTTCTCAGGACATGCTCCAACACCTGAATGTCCCTTTTGGAATGAGGTCCCCAAAACAATTGGACTTGTCCTATCAAACCAGTCTGTGCATATCTTTCCGTATAGTCTCCACACTAGAAGCAGATCACCACTTCCACTTGGCTTGATGTCACCTGCCCACGTAGTGAGGACCATTCAATACACTCATCCAGATCACTGATAAAGATATTAAAGAGAACTGGCCCCATACTGAACCCAGGGGAACACCACTTGTAACCAAGTGGATTTAATTCCATTCCCCACTGCTCTTTGGGCCTGGCCATCCAAACACTTTTTTTTTTTTACCCAGCAGAGTGTACACTCATTCAGGTACAGTGCTCCAGTCATGATTGTCATGGGCTGGAGCAGACAATCCCAGCTGACAGTGCACTGTGACCCCTAGTTAGCTGAGTTAGTGCATGGAGAAGGTGAACCAGAGCTGCACTAAGGTCTTCCAGGCTGCTTTGAACCATCCTGGGGCTTCCTGCAGGCGATGGTACCAATGTAGCAGGGCACAGGGAAAAGAACTTGCATCTCCACGGGGACATAGGTTTCCCTAGCTCCCAAGACCCTGAAGCCCTTGTGGATCCATCCCCATCAGAAGTGTTTCTTGTGTTATGTTCAACATAAAACATTCCAGGAAAAAAAGTTTTCTTTCCTCTGATTATACTGAATTTGCTTTTCATGGTATGGCACGAGATGGTGGCCCAGAGCAGAAGGTTCTGGGAACTGGCTTTTGCTGCCTCTGAATGCATCTGTGTGTGCAGGGTGCTTGTCCTTGGGCTCCCTGGGGCAGGAAGTCTCTTCTCCATTTGGGAATTGGGTGCATCACATCCAATCGTGGTTTATTCCCATCCAGACATCAGCTCCCCAGCACTGGTCCAGCAGCAGCCTTGCCAGATGCTCCTCCCCAAATCCTGCAGTTCTGGAGGGAGACACTTTCACCCTTTTCCCTGTGGTGGCAGCCTGCCACATGCTTTATCATTTCTGTCCCTCCTGAGAAGCTTCTGATGGCTCTCAGAAGCTGCCACACTTGCCAGAGTGCAGCCTGCAGCTACCCTGGTGTAATGGTGGGTTCCTCCTCTTGGGGTGGGGGCAAGGCAGCTGGGCCCTGGTTTGCATGACAGCGTTTTTGTGCCTGCCTAGTAATGGTTGTGCAAACTTCATGTCCCATCTGTCTTTCTAAAATCCTCTCTCCTCTGGTGTCCTGAGGAGCTCCGGGCTACAGCTGTGTGTCTGCACCAAGGTTGTCAGAGTTCTGGCTTGAACTACAAGCTGCAGGAGTGCTGGGATGCTGCATGGGAATGTTGAGTAGAGATGTGGGGATGCATTGGAGCAGTCTGCCCAGAGAGGCTGTGGAGTCTTCTTCTCTGGAGACTTTCAAGACCCGTCTGGATGCTTTCCTGTGTGACCTACCCTAGGTGATCCTGCTTTGGAGGGGGTTGGACTCAATGATCTCTGGAGGTCCCTTCCAGTTGTGATTCTATGGTGCTGAATTGGGGGAAGATGCTTCCTGTCAACTGGGCGATGCAGAGACCTGTAGGTTATGAGGGAGGCAGCAAGGGTGATGGATCCTGCCACTGTTGAATGCATGAGAGCTGCAGGAAATGCTAAGGAGGCTGAAAAAAAGAAAAAAAAAAAAAAAACCCAACCAGTTCTCAGAAGAATTCTTTCTTAAGAAATAAACCAATGCCTCTTCTAAAGGTTAAATCTGGGTAGACAAGTGGTATTGCCTTGTGGGCAGGTATTTCCTCTGAAGCCGTGTAGGGTCACTTGTAGGTAGCCCATGCACTGCAGCTGTGCTGAGATTTAAAGAGGGCAAGAATAAAAGTAAGCAATGACATTTTGCCCAAACCCTCATCCTTTTCAAGACTTGTTGGAATAGTTCTTGTGAGGAGCAGCTGAGGGAACTGGGGTCGTTAGTCTGGAGAAGAGGAGGTGAGAGGAGACCTCATTGCTCTCTACAGCTCCCTGAAAGGGGGCTGGAGCAAGGTGGGGATTGGTCTCTTCGCCCTAGTACCAAGTAGGATGAGAGGAAATGCCCTCAAGTTGCACCAGGGGAGGTTTAGGTTGGATGAAAAGAAACTGCTTCATACAAAGGGTTCTTAAAGACTGGAAAAGGTTGCTCAGGGAGGTGATTGGGTCCCCATCCTTGGAGGTGTTTAAAAGAGGCAGAGATGTGGTGCTGAGGGACATGCTTTAGCATCAGCCTTGGTAGAGTTAAAGAACATCTGGATTTGATGATCTTCAAGGTTTTTTCCAGCTGAAATGATTCTATGATGATTTTTTTTCCCTGTGTTTTCTTTCCTCTGAAGGGAACAAGTAAAAAAAAAAAAATAATGTCAAGACAGAGGGAATAAATGCTAATGAGGTGTTAAGATGTTAAATGAAATATTTACATTACATGCTGATAGGTCTTGTTTGTACAGCTCTACAAATATATAGATGCATTTAAATGGATGTATACACATATAGCCTGAGATAATAGATTGCCTGAGAGCTTGGGGGTGCCTGGCTGTGTGCTTGCATGCACAGGTAGGTGGAGAGAGAGAGAGAGAGAAATCCAGCTGAGTGCTGCTGCAGCTTTGGTTTGCAGATGGGTCGGCTGGCCTGAGCCAGCCCTCTGTCCCTGACACACTCCCTGGCTTGCTCTTTATCTAAAAACTGAACAAGCCCCCTCAAAACCTGCTGTCGGCTGAGCTAAACCGAAGCCGATATTAACGAACGCCAAGAGGTTTGCAGCCCCCCCAAGGAGGAGCTGCGTGCAGCTTTCCACGGCTTGCTGACCTTTTGTGTGAGTGCTTCACCCTGCCGCAGAGTCAGCTCGCATGACCTTCTGGAGCGGGCAGGAGCTGCAATGTCCTGGAGAGCCATCCTGTCCCTGCCAAACCACAGCATCCTGATGCCAGGCAGAGCCAGGGCTGGCAGCAGCAGCGCTGGGTTTCTGGAGATCACACACCATTACTGCTGTCAGATAAGAATATAAAAGCCTGGTTTTATTAATCTAGTACAGCCCTCTACCTATTAAAAAAAAATAGTTGTGCCATTAATAATGGATTTGTCACATTCCTCTGTCACTTCCAATTTGTGTTGCTTCCCAGCTGGCAACAGGCTTTTGTCAGCCAGCGCGGGGTGAGCTGGCAGAGCTCTTACCTGGCATCTCTCATCTCTGCCCTGCCTACAGCCCCTGGAAAGTGAGGTGCTGCTTGCCAGGAGCTCTGGCCCTGCTGCCTGCCAGAAACACACTCGGATCCTCACAGCAGTAAGGAAGGGGAGGCTGGCTTAGCTGGCAAACGTGGTCTGGAGAGTGCTTCCTCTTCCTTGAAATGCTAATATAGGAATCAGAAGACAAATAGCCAGGTTTTGAGACCAAAAGAGCCAGTCAGTTTTTTGTTCACTCTGAGCAGTTAAGTAGCTGCTGGTGGATGTCACTGGGTAACCGGTAAGGGAATTACTTAAACGTTCCCAGATAAATCTACTCTTCCTCCACTAAGACCAGCTTTGAATTGGAAGTGATGGAGCACAGGGAATTGCATCAGGTACCTGTTACAGTCATTAGCATCCCCCGGCAGCAGCGGTTCTGTGCGGGGAATGGTGAGCTCCAGCCTGCCACTGAAACCTCCCATCCGTCAGGTCACCATTCTTGGAGCAGACCTGATGGGCCTGGTAAGTTGTGGGACAGTGCCCAGATGGGGTCCCAGGGAGCTGAGGGTGGGTGTGTGGCTGCTGGTCTCTTTCAGTATTTGCTCTAGGGAGTGGCATATACCCCTGACTTTGGCACCCCCTCCAGGTGATTGTTAATGCCTGTCCATTAACTCTGAAAACCTCTACAGAATTACAGAAGGTTAGGGGCTGGAAGGGACCTCAAACGATGGCCCAGCTCAATGCCCCTGCCAGAGCAGGATCACCTCTATCAGATCACATAGGAACATATCCAGACAGGTCTTGAACATCTCCAGACAGGGAGACTCCACCTCTGTCCTGGACAGCCTCTTCCAATGTTCTATCACCCTCACAGTAAAAAACTTCCTCGTGTTTCCATGGAACTTCCTATGCCTCAGCTTCCACTCATTGTCCCTGGTCCTGGCATTGGGCATCACTGAGCAGAGCCTGGCTCCGGCCTCTTGGCACTCACCCTTTACATACTTATCAACAAGAATGAGGTCACCTCTCAGACTCCTCCTCTCCAAGCCTCAGCTCCCTCAGTTTCTCTTCATAAGGAAGATGTTTCCCTGCCTTCATCATTTTTTGTGGCCCTGTGCTGGACTCTCTTAAGCAGTTCCCTGTCCTTGAACTGAGAGGAGAATCACAGAATGGTAGAGCTTGGAAGAGACCTCTGGAGAACATCAATTCTAACTCCTCTGTGCAACCTGCTCTAGGTGACCCTGGATTGGACTCGATGATCTCCAGAGGTCCCTTCCAATCACCACTGTTCTGTGATTCTGTGCTTCCTGGGCACAGCCATTAGCATGCTGCAGCATCAGTCACTTGGCACGGTGAGGGTACAGCAGCCTCCAAGGCAGCATTAAGCAGACATCATCAACTCCAGTACAAGATGGGGAAAAACACTTGAAAGTGACAGTGTAAATATCTACTGCAGGCATTTAGCATGATGTAGCAGACAAGGATTTTGAAGGAAACTTCTGTTATTGAGAGTGTTTAGGGTTTTTTTTCTCAACTGTCATTGCTTGCTGTCTCTTCAAATTCCCTAATCAAAACACTTGCTTACCCAGAGAGCAGGCTCATGAATGCCTGGAGGAGCCAGTCAGCAGCAGGTGATGCTGGCAGCAGGCAATGCAGGCAGGATCCTGTGCCCCTTTGCTGCAGGCAGCTTGCAGGGTGCCGATGAGTGCTGCTGGGGCAAGAATCTCCTCCACCATCCCTCTGCCCTAGTGGGGAGTCCCATAGGGAATCCTGATGGGTTTCAGCCTCCTCTGGGCAGTTTTAGCCCTTCTCCACCACTTTGTACAGCTATGCTTGTTGGAGAGTCAGCAGCTAATGCCCAGTGAGGGGAGACAGGAAGGCGGCCTGGAGGAGAATATTTCTGTGAGCTTCCCCAAGGCTCAGCACATTTGTGATGTGAGGCTGCTGTCCCCCACCCTGGTGGGGTGAGGCTGGCAGACCTCCCTTCCTCCAAGCTGTCCTTGCTGCCTCTTTTAAAGCACCCAGTCCTTTTAGTAGTGCTCTTCTGTACAGAAGGGACTCTTCACCCCCTTGTCTGTGAGCTTCCTGAGCTTTTGCTGCTGTTGTCTGTGCCACATCCTTTTGAAGCACTGCTCATGCTACAGTGTTTGGAGCTGTTATTCTCACACCATGCTGTTGTAAAATCTTTTCTTGTTTAAGATCCCCAAGTGTACCTGACAGCAAACCTGGGTGCCAAGGCAGTGGCTGCACTGCCAAGCAGCTGCCTTGCAAAGTCAGCCCTCAGTGAGCACAATGTGCAGAGGCATCATTTCCCCTTGCTTTTGGAGAAAAGATACTGCAAAAGGAAGAGGAGACCAGTGAGCTAGAATTATGAAGTGATTTTCCTGCATATGTGCATGTCTGTTGGATCATGGGTGCCAGGCAAATTGCCTAGGGAATGGGTATAAACTACAGCACAGGAAGTTCCACCTCCACATGAGGAAGAACTTCTGTACTGTAAGGGTCACAGAGCACTGGAACAGGCTGCCCAGAGAGGTTGTGGAGTTTCCTTCTCTTGAGACTTTCAAAACATGTCTGGATGTGTTCCTGTGTGACCTGAGCTAGATTCTATGGACCTGCTCTGGCAAGGGGGTTGGACTGGATGAATTCTGGAGGTCCATTCCAACCCCTAACATCCCGTGTGCTCTCAAAGTTCAGGACATGACAGGCTGGTTTAGAGTTACTTGAATCTGGCATCATCAAAGAGCTGGTGGCACCAAATATAAGCATCTGGTAGGAAAATACTATTCTGAGTTATTAACTGGAGTCTGAGAAAAACCACAATGGAGCTATCTATCTCCAGGCTGAATTGTGCACCATGTACTCTCCATGCCTTTGTTTAACCCCTGTTTGTGACATGGGAGATATGGCCATACTGAGAGGGCATCCTGGCAGCAATGCTCCTGCTGTACCTATGGAGTCATAGAATGGTAATGTTGGAAGGGACCTCAAGGATCATCCAGTTCCAACCCCCTGCCATGGGCAGGGACACCTCCCGCTAGCACAGGTCACTCAAGGACTCATCCAACCGGGCCTTGAACATCTCCAGGGAGGGAGCAGCCACAACCTCCCTGGGCAACCTGTGCCAGTGCCTCACCACCTTCACTGCAAACAACTTCCTCCTAACATCCAGTTTCAATCTCCCCTCTGCCAGTTTAAACCCATTGCCCCTTGTCCTGTCATTGCAAGACCTTGTTAGTAGTCCCTCCCCAGCCTTCCTGCAGGCCCCCTTCAAATACTGGAAGGCTACTCTAAGGTCTCCTGGAAGGATAGAAAGATGAATAAGTTGGAGAATGATTTTCATTAGGTCAAATGTTCATAGAATTGTTTCAGCTGAAAAAGACCTCTAAGATCAAGTCCAACTGTCAACCTAACACCATCCTGGCCATTAAACCATGTCCCCAGGAGCCATGTCCACATGTTTTTTGAACCCCTCCAGGGATGGTGACTCCACCACCTCCCTGGGCAGCCTGTTCCAATGCCTGACCACTCTTGGGGTAAAGACATTTTTCCTAAGATCAGACCTAAACCTCCCCTGGCACAATTTCAGGCCATTTCCTCTTGTTCTATCACCTGATATTAGGGAGAAAAGACCAACTCCCACTTCACTCCAACCTCCTTTCAGGGAGTCATAGAGAGCAATGGGGTCTCTCCTCAGCCTCCTCTTCTCCATACTAAACAACCCCAGTTCCCTCAAACACTCCTCATAAGAGTTGTTCTCTAGACCCTTCACCAGCTTTGTTGCTTTTCTCCTGTTAAGGGGCAGGTGGATCCATTTAGCAAGCCATTGGTGGGAAATTCATTTGCAAAGACCTAGATGGTGGCAAAAGATTCATCTTGAACACTGGTTTCAAAATTGACTTTGTAGGGAAAATAATTATTAAATCCATGTCAGTACAAAATCAAGTCACAAAAAAACCCAGACCCTGTTTATCATTTGCTGGAGAACTATCCATGTGATGATTGATCTTTCTTTTTAACTAAATTGAATATTAGCATTCCAGGCTGACTTTCCCATCTGTGTCCTGCTAAAGATTAGACAGGAGCGATGTGAGGGAGCCTAATGAATGTGTGTGTTCAGGCTAAGAAGTGAATGACATCTTATTTTTAAACATATGTGTTTTTCAAGGGCTTACAGTGAAGCACTCAGAAATTCTTACTAATCTGTCACAGTTAACTTTCTAATGAGTGTATGATTGCTATTTTATAGCTGTCCCTGCCCATGGCAGGTGCATTGGAACTAAATCGTCTTTAAGGTCCCTTCCAACTCAAGCCATTCTCTGGCTCTGTAGAATGTCAATTGAACAGAATCATAGAATGGCAGGAGTTGGAAGGGCCCTATAGAGATCATCAAGTCTAACCACCCTGTTAAAGCAGGGTCACCTCTGGCAGGTCACACAGGAGTGCATACAGACAAACCTTGAAAGCCTCTGGAGAAGGAGACTCCATGACCCCTTTGGGCAGCCTGCTGCAGGGCTCCAGCACCTTCACACTAAAGAAGATTTTCCTTGTGTTAAATGGAGTTTCCTGTGCTCCAGTTTGCTTCTGTTGCTCCTTGTCCTGTCACAGGACAGCACTGAAAAGAGCCTGGCCCCTCCTTCTTGATACCCACCCTTCAGATATTTGTAAACGTTGATTAGATCCCCTCTCAGGATGCTCTTTTTGCAAACTAAGCAGCCCCAGGTCTCTCTGCCTTTCCTCATCAGACAGAGGTTCCAGTCCCTTCATCATCCTCTTAACCTAGTATATCCCTGTCCCTCTTCAACTGGGGAGCCCAGAACTGGATACAATACTCCAGATGGGGTCTCACCATGGCAAAGTAGAGGGNACAACCTCCCTGGGCAACCTCTGCCAGTGCCTCACCACCCTCACTGCAAACAACTTCCTCCTAACATCCAGTCTAAATCTCCCCTCTTCCAGTCTAAACCCATTGCCCCTTGTCCTGTCATTACAAGACCTTGTCAATAGGCCCTCCCCAGCCTTCCTGGAGCCCCCTTCAGATACTGGAAGGCTACTTTAAGGTCTCCTCAAAGCCTTCTCTTCTCCAGGCTGCAGAGCCACAACTCTTGTAGCCTGTCCTCATAGGAGAGCTGCTGCAGCCCTCTGAGCATCTTGGTGGCCTCCTCTGGATCCATTCCAACAGTTCCATGTTCTTCCTGTGCTGGAGGCTCCAGAACTGCACACAGGACTCCAGGTTTTGAAAGTGTCTAGAGGAGACTCCACAATCTCTCTGGGAGAGAGACAAAATAGGGGCAGAAGTTATCCTCTAAACCCCAATTTTCCGAAAGAAAAGGCAAAGAGGCTTCTGAGAAGGAGTGCAAGATGCTGCTTTAAAATTATTGCCCTGGTGATTGACTGCCCTCACTGCATCCTGCCCGTAACGGCTGGCATTTAAAATATATATTTGTGATTAGTTTCATTTGTGGAGCTTGTTTTTTTTTTTTCCCTCTGAATTGATTTGATGAACCGAGCCAGGCAAAGAATAATTTTTTCACTGGAATGAATCTACTTAATCAATTTAGACAATCAGTTTGTTCTTTGCTTAATAACATTTGCCAAAAGAAAACAAAGTCTTTCATTAACAAGGACGGCCCAGACATTCATAATGAGAGGTGGCAGCTAACATCAGGTTATGCCTTCTGCAGGAGCAGAAAACAGGATTTAACATCTGGTGCATGTACCTGGCTCTAAAATACCTCTCCTTGTTGCTACTCAGTGTGGGATTCAATATTTGAGTTTGGTTGTTGGTTGGGTTTTTTTTTATCCCCTGGTTGTTCGGGTTTTTTTTATCCCCTGGCATGAGTCCCATTTCTATCCCTGGATATTCTTACCAGGGCAGGAGTTAATGACAGGTACATGGGTCCAAAAACTGAACCTACCTAAAAAACCAAAAAAAAAAAACAAACCAAAAACAAACCCAAACCTTAGAGGTTTCCATTCTGCTTTGACTTAGAGCTTAGGAAATAATGCAGAGACCAAACCTGGTGTCAAGACCTCGCGTGCAATAAAATTGTCTCATTTGGTGGTGTTTCTTTTTTTTTTTTTCTTTCCAGAGAAGTAATTTAATACAGAGTGTTATTAAATAACTGCTTCTCACAATGGGCTGCAAACTAACAGCTTGCCTGAGAAGCCTGGGAGTTCAAAGCAGCTCTGTAGAGGGAAAACAAACACTGCTAGCCAGAGAGTGATTAGGGCTTGTACCGCAGTGCAGAGGACTGCTTGGTCTAGTAATTTTAAAGGCATTATCTCCTAATGTTTTATTTTTGCTGTGTTCTGGATTTTATGTTGATTTTAATTATACCTCTTAGGAATAATATCTGGTAAACTAATTTTGGTGAATGGCAGTGAAAAAGCATTAATCCACCGACGGTAATTACACATATTTCTCAGTCCCTAGATAAAATAGTTTAGCTTAAACCCCCACTATAGAATTTATAAACTCCTTTTTTTCTTTTTCTTTTTTTTCTTTTTTTTTTTTTTTTGCCAGTAGACTTCTAGATAATAGAAATTTCTAACACTAAGCTCAGCATCCCAGATGGCTGCCTCCAGGAGCAG
>VWYK01013598.1:0-23332 GCA_013399775.1 Semnornis frantzii
GGAAAAAAAGAAAGAAAAAAACTAACCCATTCAGTTTTAATGAAGTCAACTTTCTAAGCAAATCTCATAAGGAATCAGGCAGTAAGAGTGTGACCCACATAGCCTCTGTAGCTAGAAAGGGGCCTGGTCTAGTTGAACACTAATGTCAAGACTAGCCAATATTCCATTTCAAGAGAGAGTGCAAGACAGTATAAAAACCTTCTTAAAGTCTTGGTTTTCTATCTAGACAGATGTGGGCAGAACTGTCCTTAAGCAAAACATTTTTCAAAGCTTTCCATGAGGCACTGAGGTGAATCTTTGTTTAACTGTAATTGGATTTCCAATGGCAGGAGGTTCTGCTGTTCAGAAACCAGATAAAGGATGAGTTGGGGACACAGGGGAGAAAGTCCCAGATCAATTGCTGCTCACTGGGCAGTCGATTGCTTGTGAATGGGTCAGAGACCCAAAAGTTGGTGAGACCTCACCTTCAGAGCTCCACAAGCTGAGTTATTTGTGAACTGACATTTTTATTGCGTTCGGAAAGTTTTAAAACTCTCCATTGAACCTCTGCAGGTGCCATAAGGTTGGTTTGCTGTAAAATAATCTTGCTACAAGGTTTCCAAAGGGTCGTGGTGTGCCCTGGAGTTTACACATGTCTTGAGCCATCCTCAAACATCACTGCATGTTAATAAGGTGTGATGTAGGAAATCTGCTTTATTATTTCCATTTTGAGATCATCTCATTTCTCCTTTCTGTTCAGAAAGCCATTGAGGGACTCATTTCAGCTACAAAGCTCTCTCCTCCTAATCCTGATGTGCTCAGGGAAATACTGGAATGTTTTTTATATGATCAATATTTATTTTTCTTTTACTTTTGCACAAAAATAGCATTTCCATTCGTTTGAAGTGGGAGTTAAGAATCCAGTTAGAAATCTGAAAGCAAACAGACAGCTCCTAATTACCCACTTTTCACATGTTACTCTGTTTCTCACTTCAGGCCTAAACAGCCTATGAGGATACTTGCATCACCTTCTGAGACACACAACTCAGATATAGTTAATTAAAACCAAAACTTATATATATAAGTGTGTGTGTGTGTATATATATGTATATATGTGTATGTATGTATGTATTTTTTACATATCTGGCAGTCTAAATGCATGAAGAGATTAATAAGAGATTTATTTGCCCACTGATAAACAACTTGAGAACCTGTCAAGTGAAATGCCTTGAAACCTACCATGCCATGCCTGTGGTTTATAATAATACATGTTCTTCTTCTCCCTTAAAAAGTAATTATTGACAGTTACCCCTGATCCTTTCAGCTGTGTTTTCCTAATCACAGCTTAAAAAAAAAACATCAGAATGATTTCTGTATCCAAAATGAAAGCAATGTATATGTCACCACTGCCAAAATATATTCAGAGAAGTGCATCTGCATCCATGGAGCCTCTCACCAAAATCAAATGCTGGAGATATGTATTGCATAAAACCAATTCAAGGATGCTGTTATCCTAGGACTGTAAAATAAGTTCAATGCATCATGTTTTGGTGCTTTCCACTGACTATATCATAGCTGACACAGGTCATTTCAGATTGGACTTGAGTTTTGAATATATGCATTAAAATGTAAGCAGTCCTGCGGGAGAAAAAAAATATATATACCTGTGCTTGGAACGTGACAGCAAATGGAACAAACTCAATTTGTCATTAATAGAGAATCATTACTCAGTGTGACGTGGAAACTTGAGGCAAACATTTTGAAGGGCTAATTTGTTACAAGGACTTACAATTTGACAAGTGGTGTAAAAAACCACCCTTAAAAAATATACTACAGCAATAAATCTACTAACTCAGTAAAGCAGAAAAAGGTCAGAAGCATTTAGCTACCCTGTGATGTCAGCTGCTTTGCTGACATGATTCTAGATTTCAGGTTAAATTTAACATCGATCTCCAGTCAAGCACTGAATCTGTTTACACAAGACACTGCAGCTAGGCCACAAGTGATCATGGTTAGCCTCTTCCTTCCTTCAGATTAATTATACAATAAACAGAAAACAACAGACTTTCCTCCTATGAAGCCCCTGAAAATGTTTTTCCAGGAAGAGTATGACACAGTGACATTTACAGGCACTCAAAACCTGCCTATAGCAATCATGATTAGTTCCTGATGAGCACAAACAGGAACTGGTCAGACTCTTATGTCAAGTGGGAAAGCCAATACCAACTAGAATATCTATTTAGTGATCCCTGGATTGTAGAGGTAGATAACCACAGAACAGTTTGGGTTGGAAAGGACCTCCAAAGGTCACCTAGTCCAAGCCTCCTTGAAGTGAGTAGGGACATCCTCCACTAGATCAGGTTGCTCAGAGCCTTGTCAAGCCTGACCAGGCTGGACTTGATGATCTTAAAGGTCTTTTCCAACAAAAATAATTCTATGATTCCACCTCCTCTTAATGATACCTATAGAGAGCAACTTCACACACTGTGCTGTTGGTGGCAGACTCACAGGAAAGGGCAGGAGTAAAAGAGATGGATTCTCCTCCAGTCTGGCATCATCACCAGATATTAACTTCTGGAAGCAATATATGTGACCACTGAATGTTTTGTCACTGTTCCATCAGTGTCAATTCTTCCCCCTCTTCCCAATCCTTGATCCCAACGTTGAGACAGGCACCAGGTAAGATGTGCCAGCACAGGTCCTACAGTCTGCATAAGCATTAAGCAGACAAAGAGAAATCACATCACAAGAGAAACAGCAGAGCCCATGATTTTCTTTAGGCATTCATTAATGACTATTCAAATCTAAACACTGAACACAAATCTGCATTTCATGCTGTGGGAAAGCACACTTGTGCCAAATCCTTTGGAGAGTTGGTTCAAGAACAGTTCACCCCTATTTGAAGATTTGACTGAAATACTGCCAAACCCCACATCAGCTGCAATAAAAACTACTGCTGCAGAAGAGGGATGCAAAGGAGCTTCACAAGACCGTGCTCCCACTCCCGGCTGTATATTCATGTACCCAATCAAATTCTCTTTGGTCTTTGCCTTTCCACTACAACTTCACCTGTGCCCATGTTGAAAAGCAGCACAATACACCAAGAGCAGATTGCTTCCAAGCTTTCTACATCATAGTCATCAGAAGAGGTATCTCTGAATCTTCCATTGCTTTTTTAGGCTTTATTGGTATCTTTCATGTTATCCACAGAAATCAAACTGTGAACTGCTCAGGAAAATTTTTATGTGATACCTGTTCTCAGTCTCTTCTCTCTCTTTTCTCTCCTGCTTAACAGTTCAGATTTGCACAGGCACAAGACAAACATCACCACTAACAATATCAGGTTTGGACTCAATAAAGGATCTGTCACAGAATTTGTGTGGCTGGGGCAGAGAAGAGATCTCTAAGCTAGAGATGTCCAGAGTGCCACAGATCTCCAAAGCCTCTGCTTTTCATCGTGGTGCGGAGTGCAACGCTGGCACTTGCTGTGCCCACACTCCCCCAAACAGTGCAGAGATGCTGCTGATCAGCTTAGAGAAGTCACAGCTGTGCCTGCCATGGTATGCTGGTACCTGGAGAAAGGGTGACAGCCCCTGTGTGCACTGGGAGGAAAGGCCATCCCTCCTCCCTGCATCAAGGACAGCCCCATAACGTTGGGCTGCCTGATGTGAATGGCAGCATGCCCTAGATCACTTCTTGGCCTGTTGACCAGCAAGCTTCTCCAGGAGGTTCCTTCAACTCAGTCAAATCACTTTACTACTTCTAAATACACATCCACAGATGCCTGCTCACACTGGTCTCTCACATACCACTCTGTCAACAGAGATATTCGAGCCCATTAGTGCAAGTTGTCAAAAACACTTGCAGGAAAATGATCATATTGCAGACGATTCTCAACAGCAATTGGGATCTCTTCAAGACGAGTGACAAAACTGTCCTGATCAACTCAGATTTCTGCAACATCTAACACTTGCAAACTCACAAACAGAGAACTGACAGCAGTCACTTTCCCATAGCTTGTTCTGCTTCCTTGTAAAAGGGAATGCTGGTATAAACAGGACATCTAGATACCCATTTCCCAGCACACCAGCTAACCAGGGGAAATGGACAGACCTGCAGGACTGAAAGCCTGTCACCTGTACTGCTTAAATTAGACATCTACACTCTCCAGCACACTCTTGAAAAGCAAGGAGAGAAAGTTCACTGATACAAATTTATTCATGGTAATGAGGACAAAGGCTGACTGTGTGGAACTGCAGAAGGTCCTTATGAAATGATAGGATACATGAGATGGTGGATGAAATTCAAGAGAGATAAATGTCAAATACACATACGGGAAAATCAATCCTAGCTTCACATATGAAATGATGGACTCTGGGCCAACTGTGGCTGCACAGGAGTGAAATTCTAGATTTACAATGAATGGTCTCATGGAAGTGTCAGCCCAGTGTACACCAAGAGTCAAAAGGAAAACAACAGCAGGTCATACATCAGGAAAAAAAGAGAGGATATGCCAGATTTCTCCAGAATCTTGCACAGCATGGACAGAGACTGCTTGTTCATAGACTTCTCCAACACCAATACAAGGACCCCTTAAACCAAACATGTCCAAAACAAACAAATATGGTTTTTGTACCTAACAAAAAAAGCTGCAGATGTCAAAAGCTTACACTGGCTTAAGGGTAGAGAAGATTAAGTTCACAGAAGAGAAAGCTATTCATGTTTACTATCTACACAGAAATCACCCCTGGCACAACATCCCTGAGTTGAAAACAGCTGGAGTCTGGAAAGTGATAGAACAGAATCATCAGTGTGCCTGCTCTGTTCATACTCTTCTAACCTATGGCCACTGCTGGGAGACTGGATGCTGGGTTGGGCCTGTAAATGAGAATTATCTGAGGTTCAGCTTTGTACCCCAAGCAGGAGTTTGGGGGTTGTTCTATTTGTAATCCAACATATCATATAGGTCATTTTACACTCCTGCTTCCAGTGCTGTGGAATTTTGCAAAAAGAGAGAATGGGAGGGGGGGAAGCAACAAAGCAAAGATATTGCTCATATGAAGAAACATCCTGGCCTGACTTCCCACCAGTCAAGAAGCAAAGCTTGCCAAGGCCTTGGCTACATACTTAAACTTCTGCCAAAACGTCAGCTAAGGCTATTTTCAGAAACTGAGCATGTGCTACTCGGAGAACCACTCCAGTTCTTCCTGTTATAATAGCCCATGACACAGCCACATGGCATAATACTCTGTATCTGCGGGTGCTTAAGAGTGTCCATCTCAAGGGGATCTTCTGGATGAAGCCAAGGAGGAGGCTTTGGAAGAGCAGTAATCCAAAGCAACTGAATAGGAAGTTCTCAGCAGCAAGTGGTAAGGTTGGAGGTCTCAGTGAGTTTGTGCTTCTGCTATCAGTGCTCTTCACAAGAAATTCTACTCCACAACTCCCTCCCCTCTGATCTTAATTTTGAATGCAAGACAGCTTTGTAGTACCTAATCCTATTAGCATGCTCCTGAAATCTGTAAGAGCAGAAATGCAGGACTGGACCAGAGACTTAGCTCTCAAGCTCTGCTCCCCCATGAAACAAAGCTATGTTCAGTTCAACAGCCCTTGGTCCCTCAAGGACTGAGCAGGTAATATTTACCAATGCTGAGCAACACTTATGCACAACAAAGCAAAAAAGATATTTTATTGAAAATATTTTGGTCAAAATCTGCTTCCTTAATTTGCAAGGCTGTTAGATTTTTTTTTTTTCCTCCTTTATTTTTCTGACCAAACAGGCAAAAACAAACAGCTGACTACATTTTTTCCCTCTCACTTCCAGTTTTTACTGAGCAGTACCTCTCTAGCACCTCTCCTTTTTGTTCCAGGCTTTTTCAGAGGGAGGAACTGAAAAGTATAAAGAAAAGAAAAAGAAAGGGGAAAAAAAAAATTTAAAAATCCAACCTTCACACTAGCTTAGAAAACAGATAAAAGTGCAGGATTGAAGAATGAAATTTGTTCCCATCCACATTTTCTTTTAAAAGAAGTTTCATACTCACTAGATGTTAGCAATGTTGGTAAAGGGGAGGAGGTAGAACATATCTGCTTTGGAAAAAGTATCATCCCAGATCTGGGCTTATCCTCTAGGCAGCCAGGGTGGGGATGGGGGAGGTGTGCCTGAGTTAGGTGATCCCCAGCAACTCTGGCAACAGCTGACCACAGAGAAGCCCATAAATTGCCTACAGCAGCTGAAAGGACATGCAATTGAAAGTATTTATGCCCAAATTCCTGCTGCACAACAGCCAAAATGTTTTAACAATTTTGTAGATGTGTTTCTGTGCAAGAGGATGAAGCAACTGGTTTTGAACACAAACTGTAGGCTGGTGGCTTAGGTCTGGGAGCTGGCTGAGCATCAGTCCATGTGAAGCAGGATGAAGAATTCCAGTGGGAAGGAGGCAGTGCCTCCATCAGTTGCACCCATTTCACATGATTCAGCAACAAACACAGCAACAATTTAATTTGAGCTAAAACGATTTGGGTTTGATTGAATTTTGGAATGCAAACAGGTTTTATCTTTGAGAGACACCACCAAACAGAATAAGCAGCTTGTACTGAGGATGTCCCCTCAGACACCCAGTATCAGTGCAGAGTCAAGAAGTCAGAGGCAGAGAATTGCATAGGCTCCAGAAACCTGCAAAACCTCTTCACGAACATTTGTGTTTTGAGGAGACAACTAACTCAGAACAAAAAAGAAAAAGAAAAAAATAAAACCCAAACCAAAAAACAAAAACCTCACCACTAAGTAACAACAATTATACATTGGAGCTTAATGCTAATGCTTTTAGTACTCCTTTAGTAATAGGAACATTTCATTTCTCAAGTATGAAACACAGCCCAAATGATGAGTCTATGAGCACAACCAGGAGACTTCAGCTTCATGACTTCTCAAGATTTTTTTTGCACAGTAATAAATCTTACTGAGATACAGCACTGGCTGTGATATAGCTATTGCAAAGGAGAAAATACTGCCTGGTAACATGACATGCTGATCTCTAGCCAGCTCCCATCTCGGAAAGGAAGCACTTCTGGCACTTGTCCAGTGAAGCTGCCCCAGTTTTGCTAATTCCCTAATCACAGAGTCACCTGGAATTCACTTCTCTGGCAGCATTGCTGTTCTGTAGCCTCCCACCATGGCCTTTGGTTTATGTCCAGTTCTTCGTAACATCCCCATAAATGCTTAGGATTGTCATAACCTTTCCAACTCAAGCCATTCTATGATTCCTTCATGCAGGAACAACAGACTTTGTGTGTAGCTGACCACTTAGATCAGGGTTCTAGCTTCAAGTCAACAGTCCTCTGGACAATTAGTAATGTCTAAATGTCCCTATAGCTATCCATTGGATACAGCTAGCAAAGGACACAGCTATCACCACAGCTATGCAAGAGGAGGCAAGTCACATAGGGCAGGATGTGGGCACTGGTGCTTTCTGTGGTTGCTGCCAAGGAATTTGGAACTTAAGGTCTATAATACTGCTCCAGAGTAACAGGCAGTAGAGGTCTATGAAACTCCATGCTGTTGACAGACTACAGACACATGCTCCACAGCATGGAGCATGCTCATCTTCAGAATACTACCACACAATGGGAAACATCCTTCTTAGTGACAGGGTCAGGGCTAGGAGAGCAGAGAGAGCACACACAGAGAGCAGATTGTCTGCTCCAAGGAGAGCTGAGCTAACAGACACTCCCCTTGTGGTGACCCACCTCCAATCAGCTCATGTTCAGACCTGCACAACCTTTAATCAAGGCCCTGAAGACCTTGAAACTGTATGACTGCACCTCTATGCCATACCTGTTTCTATATGGAAAAAAAGCAGACAATAACATAAACAAACCCAGAAAAAAAAAAAATCTCTTTTCTTCCTTCCAAGAACAGCTTTTGTCTAGGAAAGCATGACAGTTCCACTTCACATACCATGTTCTCTTGCTTACTCAAGAAATATGATGCTGGAAGTATAAGTATCTGTGGGGATTTCTGTTGAAGTTTCATCTCTTTTTCTCCTTCTCCCCCTCGTAAAACCCCAAGAAATATTGTTCATTTTAAGACATAAATCCAGGATGAGAATTATTTGAATCACCTGTTCCTCACCTGCTGATGGCCTCTGGTAGAACTGGGGCTGTTATCTTTTATTTATTCATTTCTTATTTCAGGGCATAAGCAATAAGAATCACCACAACCCATAACGTCAGCAGTATTTGAGTCTGACTTGCCTGACACCTGTATTTCAGGAGAGACACTGAATCCAAGAGTGATTTATTGGAGCTTTGAAAAGCTAAAAGGGGTTAAACCTACCACAGAATCCCATCCTGACATAAAATGTTTTGAAATGATGATTCAGAGAAGCAAAGATGCCTTGTAAATCAGTCAATATTTGCTTCATATTGAGACTTCAATGCTGCTTTTATCTCCACAAAGTTGTCTCTGAGGTCACAACTCCACCTCGCTCACGTTTGGGAAGCCACAGGGTGCATTCAGAAGGGTTGAGCAGCACACAGGGGAAATGAAGCTTTTTAACAGCATCTGCTCTCCTAAGCTAACCCAGCAACCTGGCAAACCAAACCACTTCTGACAGGCAAGATCACATCCCTGACAGCATTTCTCTCCCACTACAGACTTGGGATGCACGTTCCTATGGCATTCCATTATGGATCATTTCAAGAATATTTTTTAAAACTTCTTGCTGTGTTTACATATCTTTGTGCCCATTTTTGAGAACACTAAGTCTTCAAACAGCTGCAGAAATATACTCAGAATGAGGCTAATTCCCAATGTAAAGAGATATCTAATTCCCAATGTAAAGAGATACCAGGACTGTATCGTGCAGGCACGATCACACTCCACCCCAAACAGCAGCTTTGTGTCAGTAGCTCATTAGCAGTCAGCCTTATGCAGATAACACAGAGTGCAGCTGTAACCTGCCCTGGGATACTTAAAGAAGCCAGTTCAAACCTGGAAATCACTGGGAAGTGGCAGCCATGCTGTTCAGAGCAAGTGTACCAAACCCTGTACTTGAACAGAATTGTTACAGAATCATAACCATTGAAAGGGACCTCTGAAGACCACCTTGTCCAACCCTCCTGTCAGAGCAGGTTCACCTAGAACCTGTTTGAAAAACCCTTCAAAACTTTGAGAGACAGACATCCTCAGTTAAAGCTCAGTGACAGGACATACTGTTTTCTTAGCCAGCCAGAACAAGCAATCAGCCAAAACCAGTGCAGAGTGAGTTGTTGCAGGCAGTTCAGCTGCTCCTCAGACTTCGGGTTTCCCAGTTGTGTTGCATTTTACAATCACATTTGCCTAACTTCCAAATTTGTTTTTCCAACTGACTACCTAAGAAACAGCAAAACGGATTGCACCAAAACAGCTGTGAAATGAACATAATAAATCAAAAAGTGAAGGTTTATTTACTTTCTTTTCCTATCCTGCAGCAGTCCCAGGCTTTGCCTGTGAGAAGTAGATAAAACAATACAGGCAACAACAAACGCCCAACACTCACCAAACCCAAACTCGAAGCAGTTTTTACGTGGACAGCATTTCCTTTCACTGCACAAATCCTGCTGTTTCATTACAGAGATTCCAGAGTGACAAATCTCCAGAAGACATGAACCATCTCTAATAGAAACATAAAAATACGAAACTCTCGTGCAAAGTGCATTTGTGATTTTACTTTTTTTTAAAGGAATTGTATAAAGCTTCATTCACTTAATAGGTTTTTGAAGCATTCACATTCCTGCAATGCAAGATAATGGCCTATATCCAGAAAGAAAAGAACGAACAACAAAACAAAACACAACTAACCCACAACAAAAAGCAATCCATCACTCAGCTAACATTTCTTTTTCATTTTGTGATATAATTCACTATAACTAGTTAGCTCCCTTTTGAAGCCAGGGAAGGAACATTGTAAAGAATCAGGAAAACAATGAAAATTAAATGAAAACCAAAGGGGGGAAATTCACTTCTGTGAAAATAAGATGATGACAGAAAAGAAATGAAGTTGAACATGCTAAATGAAAGATATTTGCAAGGAAATGAAGAAAATGCTCTGTCAGAGATAAGCAGCTTGACATTCCCTCTTGCACCATGAAACAGAATTCAAGGGTATAAATGCAGGAAGCTTCTGATAACGTGATGTCAACCTTATTTTGCTTTTGCTGCAGTTATGAGAAGTGGCTGCCTCCATGCTGGACCCCCGACACCTGTAAACTGTTTAGTGCCAGCTGGTCTTATTAACAATCTGAATTCAAAGAATCCTAGAATCCTAGACTCATTTTGCTTGGAAAAGACCTCTAAGATCATTAAGTCCAACCAGTCTCTAACTCTACCAAGTCTGGTGCTATAAACCGTAACACTCTGCACCACACTTCTGCATCTTTTAAACACCTCCAGGGACAGAGGTTCAATCTGGGCAGGCTGTTCCAGTCTTTGAGAACGTTTTCAGTGAAGAATTTTTTTCTAATAGTCAACCTAAACCTCTCTTGGTGCAACTTGAGGCCATTTCACATACAATTCCAATGGTAAAGGCATTGCTCTTTGGCACTCAGGCCATCACTGTCTTCAGACCAAGCTACAGCTGAGGGAATTTCAGCTTCATACAATAGTCACAGTTTCTGACAGTCAAAGCTTCTGTCATCTCTGTCGCTAAAATGGATTTTGTTGCTATTACAAATTGAATTTCTGGTTGGTGGCATTTATTTGATTATAAATTGCAGAGGCTATTTTCCTTCACGCTTTGAGTCTATCCCTGCTCAGCCTAATACATTTCCATGCCACAGAGCTGACTGGAGCAGCTTTCAACCACCACATGAAGCAAGCCAGTTTGGTGAGTTTATAGAGATGTGGAAAAGTAAGAAATACTAAGAAGTTTGACGTATGTCGGGGAAGCAGGCAGGGTTGGTCTAAATCACCGATTAGCACAAATCTGCCCTTTTTTTTTTTTCCCCCTTAGGTTTTTGCTGATAAATATCAGCTTAATCCTAAAACTGGATGCTTCAATTATGGGATTAATGTCAACCGAGGGACAGAATACCAGAAAGCAGAACTAAATCAAGCGTCTCATCGCTGGCCCACAGAGGTAGGCTGGCTACCCTGCAGGGAGATGCCAGCTTTCCTGTGCTGGAAGTAAATAGAAGCTTTTTAAACAAGAAAATCGTGGGGTTCATTGCAGAGTGGTGGTTTGGGAGTGAAATGTAAAGGGATGCAGAGTCCATGCATATCCAGTGAGCCTTCAAAAAGACAACCATGAGAAGAGAGAACCCAAAAGAACGATTGCTGGCACTAGATCTCAGCACCCTGCAGAAGCCAGGTTTTTAAAATCCTCTCTTTTTATTCTTAAAACAAAGATCATTGTCACAGCTGAGTACTCTGAAAATACAGTTTAGTGAAACGTTAAATCAGTCAAGAAATGTAGAGGCACTGCAGCAAGGCCACAGAGGAAGCTTCTCTAGGAAATTATTCCTCTTTCTCCAGGGCCACTCACCCACCAACAGCAAATGGAATAGTGAACTAGAAAAGCTGAAAACACACCTTAAACAAAGGGGACCTTTTAACGGTGCTCTCCAAATCAGCCATTTTTTGTTTTCATTATTTTTTTTCCTTTTTTCAGTCCATCTGTTGGAAGTGAAGCCTATTTCTAACCAATGCACTGGACTTATTTGTTGGTTGGATCCTGTGATCCTTATTCAAAACAACACACCAAGGCTGCACACTGCCCAAATGTTTTGCTTTAAGAACACAGCACTGTGCTACAGACATTCAATAGATCACAGTAATAAGAGGCAAAGTGCAGTTTAGATTCTACCCCGAGGAAATTTAATAACCCAGAATTAGAAAAGGCTAACTCATTTGACAGTGCTTCCTTAAAAAGATATATTAGGAGCTCAGAAAGTTGACAAGTGCTGCAAGGTTTTTAAGACTCTTATAAAGCCAAATCCATATACTGAGAATTTCTGAAGCTGAGTACACAAGTCCCACCAAAACCACGGTAAGTGGCAGGCAGGATCTCCTGGCTACCCTCCCGAGCCCAATCCAACTCTCCTGCACTGCCCAATTCTAGCAGCTGTAGTTCAGTTTCATACTTCAAAGAACAGTCAAAGGCACCTTTCAGACAGAAAAAATACCCATCCAACCAACAAAAAAAAACCCCAAGCACCCAGGAAACAAAATAAGCACTTCAAGTCCTGCTCCTTTGCTTGCAGGACATTAACATCACAAAGATGCTCGGTGCTCTTTGCCAGTACCGGGCTGCAGTGGGGAGGGCCACGTTGGCCTCCAAATCTCTGTGTAACTCCCTATGCTGAAGAGTGAATGGACACACAAAGCCAGGCATGAGCCTTCCCTGTACTGAATATGCATGTGATGGCTCCTAAAGTGCATGACAACCACAGGCTTGCACTTTATCTATGGTGAATTAATTCAATAGCTAAATGAATTTTCTGTCCTACAGAGATACTGGAGTGGTGGAAATGGATAAGCAATGCTGCTTATGATATTTTTACACCCCCTCCCAAAAAAAACCCAACAGTCTGAGAGGAAAGGAACATGTTGCAGAAGACAGATTTTCACAAATATTTGTATTTGAATTGCTGATGAACTCTTCCTGCTGTTATTTTTATTAATGTTTTAATTATATATGCAATACACTTCATGAATAACTGCAAATATATAGGAGCTACAATACTTTATGAGCTAGAGAGACAGTTATAGAGCCAACTTCAAATGTACTTTCCTCTCTGTTGAGGAAACAAGAATGCATTGGGACCATGACTTCAGAAGTAATATATTTAAAAGGAAGTCTGTGATGAAGCAGTTCTCCTGAGCTCATGTTAAAACTGATGTTGCCATCTGTAGAGCAGTATTTCATTCCATGTCTCCGGGTGGTTTTCAAGACGTGACAGTCAACTAAAGCACAATGAATACGGAATGGGGCGGTAAGGTTTTACTGAGACACTTCAAGTTTTGGGCTGTACTCACAGAATCCTAGAATGGTTTAGGTTGGAAGGAACCTTAGAGATCATCTACTTCACCACGGGCAGGGACACCTCTCAACTAGACTCACCTGCTCAAGGCCTCATCCAGCCTGGCCTTCAACGTACCCCAAGCAGGAGGCATCCACAACCTCCCTGGACAGCCTGTTTCAGAGTCTTACATCCCTTGCGTTGAAGAGCTTCTTCCTAAGATCCAGTTTAAGCTTAAAACCACTCCCATTTGTCCTGTCTCTAGACACGCTGATGAAAAGTCCCTCTGCAGCCTTCCTGTAGGACCCCTTCAGCTATTGGAAGGTAGCTCTAAGATCCTCCCAGAGTCTTCTCTCTAGGTTGAGCGACTCCAGCTCCCTCAGCCTATCCTCGTATCAGAGGTGTTCCCGCCCTCTGGATTATCATTATGGTCCTTTTCTGGACTCAATCCAAGATCTCAGATCTGAGATCAAGATCTCAAGCTGTAAAGATCTCTCTGATCTCATGAACTCAGGTCCTAGGATAATAACTCAGTATTTTAAAAACACCCCCAAAATGACCACTATGTAGGGACTTGGTAGGGAAAGTCTTACTGCAGTAAGCAAAAAGCAGAGGTCTAATTACAATGCTACAGATGCATACTAAAGCAGTATTTTGAGAACTAGTTCAATATGGGGTGAGTTAAGGACATGCCTTAATTAGCAATACAGTCAGGCATTGGAACAGGCTGTCCAGGGAGGTGTTCAAGAAACATGTAAGCATGCCACTCTGGGACATGGTTTAAAGGCCATGGTGGTGTTACATTGACAACTGGACTCTTACAGCTCTTTTCCAACCATGATCCTGCGATTCTTGACTCTTTAGTCAGCCCAAAGCAGTCTAAGCAAAGTGACTCCATCACCTCCCTGGACAGCCTGTTCCAGTGACTCTTCTCAAGAGCAATTAGACCCACAGCACTCTCATCCAGTATTCCCAAGTTCATCTTAACATACGAGGCATTGCTAGGTTGAGGACACTGTCCCTGTTTGAGATGCAGGCCTTGAACTGACCCTTCTGAATACAATAATAAAACCTTCATTACCATTTTCTTTCAACCCACACTGCTATATATATAAAAAAAAAATAAAAAATTGTCAGCTGCTTTAGGATGGTCTCTGTTTTTCTGGCCCTGTTTCTGGCAATCTAAGTAGCTGTCATCACTGTAGGAGCAGCCTGCTTGCTAAGATTGTAATTTTGTTTACATTGTGCTATAGGAAGCCAAGCTGAGCACAGCGCAAGGGAAATGGCAATCGACAGCCTGCGATGCGCATTTTCAGCACAGCACCGAGTATCTTCCTCTATCCCTTTCTCAGAACTGCATTATTTCAGCTGATGTTCTTCAAGGTAAAGAGAAAAAATGGCTTTAATGTATTTCTTTGCTGGAATGTGTTGCAGTAAAACTTGTAATGGCCTTTTTTGGCACCAAACCTAAAATATACAGCATTCAGAAAACTGCTATTTATTGGAGCAGGAAATGCAATAGCAGGACTACAAATCACTTCTTACACAGAGAGAACTGTAAGTAAATCTGGCTAATGCCTACCTTTCTACTAAAGGTAGAGCTCCCAATCTCAAACTGGGAGCAGCCAATTCTCATTCGCTACATGGTTGCAAGTTAAAGGCCTTACTACATCTCATTTCCATCCTCTGTAAAATGGCGAGAGGGCAAGATATTTCAAGAGAGGGTCACGAAATCCTCTTAGTACATGAAACTGTAAATCTACCAGGGAAGAGTACCAATACTTTTACAGCAGTCAGTTGGTTAGTTTAAATTTGTGTTTGATTAGCAAAGTGCTCTGGGCCAGGCTCGCCAGATTCACAGAATTCCCGATGCAGCCAGGCAAAATGTAACAATTATAATGGCAGTAATATGCATTCAGTCCTAGCCATTAGCTGTTGGGAAAATGGGTCAACAATAACATAGCTGTATAAGGTACGAGATCTCTCCATCACACATTTCAGTGATGCAATAAAGGGCAGCAAGGAACATGAACCAGATTCCCATTACCCTTAGCCCAACCGCTGCTATTTTGCTCTCAGTAAGCAAAGTTTTTCTAACTCTCTCCAGAAATTAATTTCTTGGTTGCGTTCTATTCTCTCCTTCATATGAAAGGTTGGTCAGAGATGGAGAAAGCAATCCCAGGAGCAAAGTTGAATCTAGGACTTTGCACTGGAGGAGGCGGCACACTGAACAGCTTTGTCAGGTCAAGCAAAAGGCAACACGATGAATCCTTAAGCAGCACGAGTGCACAGAGCAGGTTTTTCACCTTAATAATTCATAGCTTACCAAGAAGGGTTACTGAGTGGTTTTCCATCCCAAGTCAGAGCTGTTAAGCCCCATCAGTTGGTAGGAAGAGAGCACACCAAGAGGCACGAGGTCCTGCAGTATATTGACAGGTTGCTGTGTGGGAGGCAAGTACACGGATGCCATTAAGAGAGCCAGAGGTCTCTGCGCGCAGCCACCCACGCATGCTCTGAGGAGTGCTCTGCTCCTCTGCCTGGCCAGCAGAACAGAGAACTCCATCTCATGGTCTGACAAGACAAAGTGTGAAATTTATCTTTCTCAGACTGGATTGTCCTCTGTGTAATGGGAACGAAAGGCAATACCAACAAAAGAAAAAGCAACATTAAAGCCCTCTTTCTGTGGATAGAAAAGGAAGCAGCCATACATCAATATGCTAAGGCAGTGCACAACACACCGCTTAGGTCTGGAGGCTCAGCACAAGCCTTATATTGACCCATGTGACAGTCACTGCACCAGACTTTGAAGCACAGCTAAGGGCTTAAACAGCAGGTCCTGCGACCACCAAAGAAAGGGAAAGAAAACCACAAGCAAGAAATCCTTGTCCTTTCCCAGCATAAACTCTAAGCTTTATGCAGCTCAGGCAAAAATTTTAAGAGCACATTATTGCAGATGACAACAGTGGGTTTTCACTTGAGGACAATTGGAAGTGTCAGATTTTATGAAGGTATGGATGTCAAAACATTATTTCTCCATTAATGATATCAAACCCTGCGCTTACCTTAATGGTCACAGTTTTAAGGATTCCTCGGTGTCATTCATCTGAAGTCTGCCAAAGCACACATGTAATTTAGTCTCATTGTTTAGGAATATATTTAATCTAACTCCTGTTGTTTGAGAGCAGAGTCAGGTGGGGTTTGCTTCATCTGCTTTTCCTAACAACTGGAAACAATAGTAACAGGAATTATACCTTACTACATCCACGCAAATGCAGAATCACAGAATGGCTCAGGTTGGAAGGGGCCTTAGAGACCATTTGCTCCAACCTCCCCACCATGGGCAGGGACACCTCTCAACTAGACTTGGCTGTTCAAGACCTGATACAACCAGGCCTTCAACACCCCTAGGCAGAAGGCATCCACAGCCTCCCTGGATAGCCTGTTCCAGAGTCTCAGCATCCTCATACCAAAGGGCTTCTTCCTAAGTAAGATCCAGTCTAAACTCATTCTTCCCCCAGCTTCAAACCATACCCCTTTGTCCTGATGAAAAGTCCCTCTGCAGCCTTCCTGTATGATCTCTTCATGTACTGGAAGGCAGCTCTAAGGTCCTCCCGGAGTGTTCTCTTCTCTAGGCTGAACAACTCCAGCTCCCTCAGCCTATTTTCATAGCAGAGCTGTTCCAGAATGCTTTAAACGCATTGATGAGCAAGGAAGTGCTGAGACAGGAGCACCAAATTTCACATTTGAGAAGCCTGAACTTCCCATTTGAAAGCACCAGTACATTTCTGTGCAGCAGCAAATGCAAAGCACTGAGTTATTTCCATTAGCTCCATTTTGTAAAGTGAGCTAAGGAGAAACTAAAATCAGCATTTACAATGTGTAAGCAAATAGTCTTGCAAACACCATGACTAGAAATCTAGTCAGTCATAATGACATCCTTTTGCTCCAAGAGGAAAAAATAAAATGGCCTCTCACATTCCTGTTTCTCAGGCTCCCATTTGGCACACACCAACACCTGCACAGTCCAGACACTGTTGGTTTTTTTCTTTTGGGCCAGTCCACGTGTCATCAGTTTAACATTTTCAAGCTGATGGTTGCATATTGCAAAATT
This sequence comes from Semnornis frantzii, assembly GCA_013399775.1. Lineage (NCBI taxonomy): Eukaryota > Metazoa > Chordata > Aves > Piciformes > Ramphastidae > Semnornis > Semnornis frantzii. Next base: position 17,087 of record VWYK01013598.1, read on the forward strand.
AGGCTACATTCCGGCATGATTCCCAATGAAGTAGCACAGTCTGAGCCAAGAAGCAAGGGAGAGATGTGTGGGAATGTGTTTTCAAACACAGCATCACTGCCTTCCCCCACCCTTGGTAACACCATACACAGGAAAGGCACCAACAAGAGCATGTTCCACTACCAGCATGTTTTACTGGGTGTGCAAGAAGGTTCACACAGGAGTGTCCACAGATGTGTACATATCAAACACCTAATGCAATCTACATCTTAGCAACTGTACCTGATGGTAAACCACAGCAGAAAACCCCACACCAAGCTGCAAGTTACCACAGTAGCATCATGGTGTGAAGTCAGAAGAGCACAAGGAAGGTTCCCACCCACAATCTCAAAAAAACCAAAGATGAGTGTGTGTAATTAAAAAGGCAACTGGATGCTCTTTCTGAGGCCCACATGGTGTTTTACGGATACTCATGGCCAGCCAGAGGTGTGAAAACAAACATAAAGCAGACAGAAGTTCTCAACCGTGATGCGGTGGAAGAGGGTCAGATGCAACCATTGCACTCCCCGCACCGCTGACTGCGCGCAAAGCAGATGGCTTGCCACAGATGCACTCATCTTTTTTCTGACCAAAATCAACACGCCAAATTATCCTCCAAACCAATGGCAACTGGAGGACACGCAAAATGATAGCTTCAAAGCCAGCTGGCACACGCTGTCCTGGACCTGGATGTGATCAGTGGCACAATGGGCACACAACTTTGCTTCCATCTGGTGTGGCTGGCATCAGTGGAGACCAAGCTGAAGGAAAAGAGCGGTGCTGAGATGAAGCTTCTGACTGATGACAAGAGAGAATCGAATGCAGGAGGTTTAAAATGACCTGCAACAAATCAAGTGTGGCTGTATAGATGCATGTCTCTTCAGCAGACTCAATCAACAGCAAGAAGGGTGACAGAGACACTGAAATGGTTAAACAAATAGCTTCACCTCAGCCTGCCCAGAGTTATGATGAGATGGATAGAAGCAACTAAGAACCACTGACCTTAACAACAGAAAAAAGGAGTGAGTGTTCTGGAAAATACATAGATAAGCCAAATCCACAACAGAAAGATAAATACCAGTATGTGCTATGATTCTTATGCTAATCCTTAAAGCCCAAGGTAAATGAGCAAACAAAAGAGTAGTCTAAAGGAGAGAAACATCAGTACTGCAAATCACATCACCTCTTGGTAAGTGGGGAACAGAGGGACCCCCCCCAAATCCCCACAGGAATCCTCAGTCTGACTAGTCAATGTGATGTAGCTTCAAGCAGAAAACCTTTCACTAGACCTTTTATTCCACCCTGCCTCCCATCTCTCAATCATTACTCTCAGAACTGATCCTATCTCTGCTCAATAAATTCACCTTACACGTTACATTTTAAAACAGCAACCTTCAGTTTTTATCCACATCTGACTTGGGCCCTTAGCAGGAGTTTCCACAAACTTCTTGAAAAATCATCCCCTTCATCTTTTTTAAGTCTCTCCCTGCAACGCCTTACAAAAGGCTTTGTAGAAAGGGCAGGCAGGGCTGGTGGGTAAGCCGAGACTACCCCTCCTCAGAGCGATTCATTTGGATCATTTGTTTACACTCATCCATAGGAGCTCATCAAACATCTCTCATATTCCCAGACTCTCAGTGAGGGGAGACTTTCCTTTCTTTCAGTATTTACATACAACAAAGTCCTATTCCACAATAAAGGCTCCTATGCACGACAGAAAGACAAATAATAAGCTAGAGGACTTAAGGGTACAACACCCAGCGTGCCAACAAGTGCTCCAATGGGGCAGTGACTCGCTTTGCTCATGCAGGGAGCTTAGCTGAAAGCCTAAAATGGCACCATGCCAAATGGAGCTGCCCAGCACGAAGGCACGTTTCCTGCACATCAGCAGCAGCAGCAGTAGCTGTGGAAAATCAGAAGTCAAGAGGCATAGACCAGCTGTAAAATGCTTAATGAAGAAAAAGGGGGAGAGTGGGACTCACCAGCCAAGGTTATCATCCAACATTAACAGAAACAGGATCACATCTCATCTCCTGCACTGCCATATCCCCCACAGCTCTCTTTGCTGTTTCAAGCACCAACCTGTTCCTCTGCACCATTCACTTCTCAGTTCATCACGGACTGAAAGACCTGCTTTAACACTATAATGTTTTTAAAAGCTGTTAATCACTGTAATAACAGTCTAATAACAGATCATTATTTTCCACAGCCCTAACACCACTCAGCACCTTCTGGGCCAGTTAGACACCAAGTTCCACAAACCCAGACAGTTCATCTGAGAAGTGATAAAGCAAACACTATAAAGGCATTTGTCCTCCCAGGGCAATTCTTTTGCTCGCTGACATTTAAAAGCATGCAAAAGTTTCCTTTTGTTGTTAGGCATAAGCTGCTTACTGACGGCAAATGTGCTTGTACTCTGCCAACCATTCAACTCCCTCTTTTATTTTTGTTTGGAGGAAAGGAAGGAGAGAGGATTATCCAGTTGAGGTGGGATAATCACAAATCTTTGGGAGGGGGAGTTTTTGTGAAAAAGGGGTGGGGATGAAAATTGGTCTGATATAAATACCCATATTTACCTCTTTAAATTATTTCCTCACAGAGCTTCAGATATCACAGGATTAAAATGTTAACGCATGAAACCCATGCTCAAGTGTCTTTCTCATGGTCTCACACAAACAAATCTGGAGATGTCAACTCGGCATCTCCCAAGTGTGTTAGGTCTTGAAAACAGCCAAGAACATGATGTAACAGGAAACATTCTGTTAAGAAACACGCAGAGGGTTTAGAAGGTAGATTGCTGAAGACCCTCACTAGTGTAAAAGAGCCTTTAATAGATGTACCTAAAATCTTCCACACAACTTCACCCCAATTTAACTTTTGGGTTTTTTTCAAAGATGCATTTTAGATTGAGCAATATTTAATTTTCAGGTCAGAAGTGGCTGGCTTTTCATTTTTATATCCATTTCTAATTTATTTTTCATTAGATTTTCATCAAAATGTTCCCATGAGCACGGAGCAAAAAGCAAGCAAAATGTGCAGTGCAAAACCAAATCCTCTTATTCCTTCTTAAAAAGAGTTTTCCTCCTGATCTTTCCACTCATCAAGGGTTAACTGCTCCGAGAGACTCCCTGTTCAACTGATGAAGAAAGCAAAAAGGAGCTGGTCGTAAAATATTAACTTCCACAATTTTTTTATCTCCAGGAATCAAACACAGATGAATTGTCAAAATTCTCTGCCTTCCCCTCCACCATGTTGTTAGCACAAACCAGAGGGAAGAAGGCCCTGCACAATCCATTACTAGTTATGATCATGTGTCCATTTATCAATAGCCACCTCTGTTTTCACTTGCTAGCCAAGTATACAAAAAGCTGACCCTTAGAGAACGGTTTTCCGTGTTTACCGTGGCTCCACTTGCATCTCACGCGGAGCATTTTCCTTCAAGGAAACAGAACTGTGCAGGCTATGGTTCTTGAATATCACTTGACAGAAAATAGCAATGTGAAGGACAGCATGGTAAGGCAGGACTGAATTCCCTTCTGAGATGGGTCTGTTTGCTATATTTATTGCAGCAATGTCTTTTTCATCGTACATGTAACTGCCCTTGCCAAGCGCGCTGCTTTCCCTTAGGCTACTTTAAATCTCTCTAAAAACCAAACAATGATCCTTATCTTAATATAAACTATCTGTGAACAGTTGAGAGCAATACAGAAGAGCTTTAAATTGAGAGAGAAGGGTCAATGATGCAATAAGAGCACTTCAACCCTAAATATAAAGCAGATAAAAATTCAGTTTTGATCAAATTCGTGCCTGGTCAGGGAAGGTTCTCCTGGTCCCCATCCATAGCTCTTAGCCTACGAATACTCTATGGAATGAGCCTGCCAAAAGCACAAGTTGAGGGTCAAGTCCTCCGAGTCTAACACTCATCTGCCACTTCCTTACCATCCAATTTGGCACAGCAGGTCATAAATGCCAGCCCTTGCTCAGAAAGCATCTAGCAGTGGCACAGCAGGGCTCTTCTGCAAGCCATGATGCCCAACATGTCTCCTGGCCAGAAAGCAGCCAATCTAACCAGACCATTCTTGCCTCCACCTTGTGTCTGCTAAGAGTTTAGCTAGAAACAAACAAAACCCAGCATCCCTCTTGCTGCTGAGCTGTTCATCTTTCCTAACCTTTTTCCCAGTGTCCAGAAAAAACCCACTGTACTCTGACTCCCTGCAAGGCTGCTCTTGCCTGTCATCACTGGATTGATTTGTAGCACAGAGCCTGCTCACTGTCACTCTCGTCATATTTTCTTGGTCACAGTTAGTCACACACACCTACTGGCTACCTATGGCCATTTTTCCTCTAATAACCCCCCAAGAAGCTCCTTGAAAACATCTGAATAAGATCTGTTGTCTCCTTATTGAAAAACAGGGTATTCAGTAACCACAAAGCAGTAGGCACACAGGGAAGAGCTGATGTGTGTCCACAACTGTACAGAGGTCAGTCTCACATCCAGAGAGGAGAGAAACTGCAACCACTTACAAGTGCCTCAGCAACAAAGAGACTCAAGATATGAGAACAAAAGATACTACACTTAGTGGCATCAGTTCACTTACAGCCATCCTTTTTATTTCCAGGCTTTTAAACCACGCAACTGCTGATCAGGATAGATTCTGAGAAGACAGCAACTGCTGGCAGAGAAGGAATCAAACCATTCAGGCATTCAGCATCTATTGGGCATCTCGGGTTAAACCTTTCCCAGCAAAAGTGCATATTTTGGTGTTCGAATTCCATTTCATGACACTCCTTTAAGAGTGGAAGAAAGGGAAAAAAAACTCTACTGACATTTAAGTCGCAGCCTGGAGCCAGCTCATCAGACAGAGCAGGCAAGCAGAGCAGTATTAGGAACAACATGGGGAAAGGGAAAAGAGCAACATCAACTAGAAGTACTGCAGCTGGAAATCCACATGGAAACTGGCTGACGTAGGGGCAGGTAGGCCCATGGATGTGCAGAGAAGGGAGATGGCAAGGGCATGAGCAACGAAAGGATACAAGCAGAGTACAGGCCAGCATGTGGAGAAGAAAACTGAAGTACAAAAGGTAAGTAATTTTGCTTTATAAAGTAGAAAAGATTGATATGTGAGAGCAGAGCAAAAGGAAAGCAAAAAGCACAATGGAAGCATCACAGTAAAAAGAGCAAAAGGGGTTCAGAATTTTCCAAAAGCACCAATAAGAAGGGAGGAGGGGGAAAGGCAAAGTTAAAAAAAAAAAAGAGGGAGGGGGGAAAGGGCATTTTTAAAAAGGGAGAAAAAAAGAGAAGATGGAAAACATCCCTAAGACAGGGAGGGTCCCAGGATATGACTTGTGGAAAAGCACTGTACCATCAGACAAGAAACCCAGAGGAGAACTAAAAAATGCCAGTGAAACTTAATTCTGTCAACTACAAAGGTAACCAACAGCAATATGCATTGAATGGTACCCACTACATGTTCTCCGAGTGGCATGTGTACACAAACCATGCAAAAGCAATAATGACTGCCCCCGAGGCTAGAAATTGTTTCTAATTTTTAATACATGAGGGTTGGACATTCACAGAGACTGCTCAGAAAGTGGATCAAGGTGATTAGTTGCCAACTCTTGCCTGAAAAAATATCTCTGAACTAGCCACCACCAGCAGTAACACCACAGATGTAATCGCTCTTACAGGACTAAAAGGCAAGAACATTTGAACGACTGTAGGTGACAGAGCTAAGAAATGTGAGTAGGATCTGCAGAAAAAAGAACAGTCCATCAGACTGGAGACCAGGATACAACATCCACATCTGAAACTTGATACAGCGCAGTACTTTCTAGTAGTTCATGTTATTCTTCCTTCTAAAATGTGAAAAGTGTGAGATGATAAAAGACCAAGTACCTGTACTGCAGCATGTTACAATGAACACAAGTAATAAATACAGTAAGACTGAGAAACCAGAAATAGATCACAGAAGCATGAGATGCTGAGACCAATGAGCTATTGCACTAGAAACACATTGGCTATCTCAAAAGACATCCATAGGCACCTATCTCAAAAGCTACCTACCTCAATAGATACCTACCTCGATAGATACCCTATTTTGAGTGCCACTCCTTAAAATATGGGAAGAAAAAATAACGTAAAATCAAACCCCATAAAAATTCCCCAAACAACTAAGTGGTTTCAGAAGCACAGTCAACAAGAAAAGAATTGAGAACTCTTTTTTCCCC
>VWYK01013612.1:3793-19110 GCA_013399775.1 Semnornis frantzii
CAGGCTGCAGAGCCCCAACTCTCTCAGCCTGTCCTCACAGCAGAGCTGCTGCAGCCCTCTCAGCATCTTGCTGGCCTCCTCTGCACTGGCTCCAACACTTCCATGGCCTTCCTGTGCTGGGGGCTCCACAACTGCCCCCAGGACTGCAGCTGGGGTCTGAGGAGAGCAGAGCCAAGGGGCACAATCCCCTCCCTTGCCCTGCTGCCCACACTGCTCTTGCTGCAGCCCAGCACACAGTTGCTGTCTGGGCTGCACTCACACTGCAGCCTCATCTTGAGCTTTTCCTCACCCCACACCCCCAGGGCCTGTTCCTCAGGGCTGCTCTCAGCCATTCCCCACCCAGCCTGGAGCTGTGCTTGGCATTGTGCCTACCCAGGTGCAGGACCTTACACTTGTCCTCAGGGCTGTATGTATCACTGCCACTTCATCTGAGGGGTGGGCTGTTAGGCTGGGTTGGGTCTCTAAAAGGAGATGTTTCAAAACCACTTTGCATTTAAAGCAATGAATGTAAAGGAAGAAAGGAGGGAGGGTGAGATGTGTCTTGACAGCTTCAGTCAGGTCCAACGTTGAGAGAAATTCTTTGGGGAAAGCTGGAAGAATAGGAGGAGTAATAAAATCCACTAGAGCTTGTCTTAATAACTCATCTTTTTATCTTCAGCTGCTCAAATAAAGAATTTGATGATCCAGCTGGGAACCAAGCAAGATTCCAGCAAGCTTCAGGAGAACTTGTAAGTATTGTGGCTGCCCCCTCCCTGGAGGTGTTCAAGGCCAGGTTGGATGAGGCCTTGAGTGCCCTGTGCTAGTGGGAGGTGTCCCTGCCTATGGCAGGGGGTTGGAACTGGATGATCCTTGAGGTCCCTTCCAACCTTACCATTCTGTGATTCTAAGTATTCACTGACCTAACATTTGTGTAGATCCTCTTTCATTTTTATCTGTTCTGAGAGGAACTTGCTCTGGAGGTGCTTGATGAGCTAAATTTAATGTAGTCATACTGACCAAAACTGACTAGCTGCATTGAGTCAGGTACTGGATGAATTAAGGGCTCTGGAGAAGCCATTCAGAAGTACAGCAACAGTTAAAAAGCACTCACAAAGGGTCAGAGGACATCAGCCATGCCTTAGCTGGACTGTGAGAACTACCCATAGCAGCTTCACCTGTGATTTACAGCAGGCCTGTGCCCTAGCAGACATTTGGCCCAGACATAAGAGCAATAAGCAAAAGCAGCAAGGAAGACCCATAAATGCTGAGAAGGTAGCTTGTGGTACAGGCAGATTTAAGCACTAGAAAGATTAGGCAGCCTGAGTGGCAGCCAAAATGCCACATGGCATTTCAGAAGATGACTATGGCCCTGGAGGGCCACGGAGGAGATATTTAACTGGACATAGTCCAAACTGACCCCTAGAGAGACTGAGCAGGCAGTCTGTGTGTCTGGGCATCTGTTACAGACTTGGCATGCATAAGTTGCAAGTCAGGAGAAGAGTAATTTGTAGAGTCATAAAAGAAAACTCTTAAGTAAGTTCTGCCATCATCCCCTGACATGAATCTCTGGATGTTTAGCCTCCCCATTGCCAGAGGAGCTGAGTGTTTGGGAAGTTCATGGCTGCTCCTGGTAATCACCTTACATTAGAAGAGTGAGATCAGGTGAGATGAAGAGATTGGAGCCTGGTTGGTGGAGAGAGGAATTTGCCTGAGCTGCTGAGTTGCCTGGATCTGTATTTAATCTGTAGATTAAAGAAGTGATCAGTAGTGACCATCAGATAGCTTTCAGTTAATGGCATTTTGGAAGTGACTCTGCTCTTTAGTGTCAGGGTGGTTGTGCTCCCCAGACTGTCAGCTGCCATAAAACATAACACCAAAATGTATGGTGGGGTTATCAGCTCACCCACCCTGAGCACTCTCTGTAGCTCTTGGGCTGCTCAGCTTCCCTTGGGCACCTTCCATGTGCTGCCTGGCAAAAGGCCTGGCCCTTGGCTCAGTGGTTTGTGCCTTCCTGGTTCGTGTGCCTGTGACCTGCAGCTCATGGTTCTGCTTTGTCTGTCTAGTCAGCTGCATCCTGGCTGTGCCAGATGATGTCTGCACATGAAGTTCAGTGTCACTGATGTCTGCCCACAGTGTGGTACTGTTGAAGGTGCTGCTGCACAGAGCCTTTGCAACAACAGCTCTGCACTGCAGTGTTGGTGGACAACATGAAGGCTCAAGGCAAAACCTCACACTTCCCAAAGCAGAAGCTGGATTGTTCCTCTCTGACCATTAATTTTTCACAAAAATATAAGAATTGAATACCTCTGGGTATTGGACATTTAACCAATGGAGTTTGCAGTTGTCAAGTGGACAATTACCAACAGGCACACTAAGAGTTCACCCTAAAAATGGTGCTGCTCACTGAGTGAAGTCCTCTGTCCCTTAAACTTCTCTCTCTGATGCCACTGAAATCAAAAAAAGAAATAAAATATTGTAAAACCTCCTGAATTACCCTGGTAAGCAGGCAGCACAGAACTTTGAGCTAAGTGTAGTCCAGAGTCAAGTTGATGGTCAAAGCTAAAAGTGTCTCTCTGTGCCATGTGGGGGCAAACCCAACCATAATGATGGAGAGGGTCCAGGGGAGGGCACAAAAATGATCAGGGGGCTGGAGAGCCTCTGATATGAGCACAGGCTGAGGGAGCTGGGATTGTTCATCCAGGAGAAGGCTCCAGGGTGACCTTAGAGCAACCTGCCAGTACCTGAAGGGGCCCACAGACAGGCTGCAGAGGGACTGTGCCCAAAGGGCTGCAGGGACAGGAGCAGGGCAATGGTTTGGGATGAGAGCAGAGCAGATTGAGATTGGCTGTGAGGAACAAGTTCTGCAGCAGGAGGCTGCTGGAGCACTGCCACAGGTTGCCCAGGGAAGTGGCTGAGGCTCCATGGCTGAAGATGCTCAAGGTGAGGCTGGGCAGGGCTGTGGGCAACCTGCTCTGGTGGAGATGTCCCTGCTGGGTGCAGGGCTTGGGCTGGAGGAGCTCTGGAGCTGCCTTCCAGCCCAGCCCATTCTGTGATAAACTGTGGCCCATCTCAGATCCCCTGCTTGGTCATTGGAAGTGCTCAGAGTGTGCATTTTAGGTAGCAGCTTTTGTCCCTCTGCTTGCCCTTGCAGACAGCAGCTGCAGCACTCTGCCAACCGCCTGGCCAAGGAGACCAACGAGTACCTGAAGGAGTTGGGCTCACTGCCGCTGCCGCTCGCCGCCTCCGAACAGGTAGGCTCACAGCATTCACCTGCACAGGTTGTGCATCACTCAGTCCATGCTAGCTTGGACCTCACAGACACCAGCCTGTTGCAGTGTTGCTGAAGGAGGGACACATCTCACTGGCTGCATTCCCAGTGCCAAACAGGTACAAAACATCAGATGGGAGTAAGGAGCCCTAAATGTCTGGGAAGAGCTCAATGCTGCTTTTCTGAGTAGGTCACCTTTAATAGGGTGAGAGAGGGGATTCTGTCCCTAGGCTCTGCTCTGCTCAGACCTCACCTCCAACCCTGCCTCCAGTGCTGCTGTCCCCAGCAGAAGGGCGCAGAGCTGCTGGAGAGAGGCCAGAGGAGGCCACAAAGATGCTGCCAGGGCTGCAGCAGCTCTCTGTGAGCACAGCTGAGGGAGCTGGGGGGGTGCAGCCTGCAGAGGAGAAGGCTCCAGGGGGACCTCAGAGCTGCTGCCAGTGCCTGAAGGGACCCTGCAGGAAGGCTGCAGAGGGACTTTGCATGAAGGTGTCTGAGCCAGGCCAAGGGGGAATGGTTTGGAGCTGAGGCAGAGCAGGGTGAGAGTGGAGCTGAGGAAGAAGTTCTTCAGTCTGAGGGTGGTGAGACTGCTGCCCTGAGAGGCTGTGGCTGCCTCCTCCTTTTGGGTGTTTAAGGCCAGGTTGGTGAGGCCTTGGGCAGCTGACTCTAGTTAAGAGGTGTCCCTGCCCATGGCAGGGGGTTGGAGTAGATGATCTTCTAAGGTCCCTTTCAACCAGAGCCATTCTTTGGCTCTTTAAGAATCTTAAACACAATTATTTGTCAGCAGAGTTATTAGCAGAGTGCTCTCAGGCAGCTTTCAGGATAACTCCTAGCCAACTGCATGTCAGTGTGAAATGTGATCACACCAAAAGCTTCCCCTTGCATGTGATTTCTCAGCAGCAGGGAAGAAGCTGACTCACCTGACTCATATTTGAATAGTACAAAATGCAGTCAGGCAGTGACTCTGACTTTGTCTCTTGCCAAACAGTCTTTTGAGTTCTCCCTTCCTATGAGGAAAGGAAGGGACAGTTCTCTGCTGCTGGCATTTCTTTGCTTCCAATCAGTACCAGAAGACTGACCTACCTCATTTGGGGCTGCTCTCTGGATGTGGGTCAGCAGATGTTGTCCCACTCTCAGTCTGTGGTCAGGGGTTTATGTGCCAGTTGCAAGCATGGCCACGTTTTGCCTGTTTGTTCTGCAAATATCTTTCAGTTAATCTCCCTCTGGTGAACAAATTCCTGTCATGTGCATCTCACTGAGTGCTGCAGTCACTTTGGAAGCACAGCAAAGGCTGCTGGAGCACCCAGTCAAAATCTGCAGCAGCTGGTGAAAGGATTATTGCTCCTGGATGGCTCAGATAGAAGCTGCATTGTGTTAGGAGCCTGCTGTAGTGGTTTATTGCAGAAGAAATTAATTGCAAACATATATTTCCTTGGAATTGCTATGGCCTGGACAGAAATTCATTGAAGGTTGAAGCCTGAGGCAGCTGTTTGGAACATCTAATAGAAAACAAAAACTGAGCTTTGTCTCCAGCTCTGAGGGCCCCAGCACGAGGACATGGAAAGGTTGGAGAGGGTCCAGAGGAGGTCATGAAGATGATCAGAGGCTGGAGAACCTCCCCTGTGGGGACAGGCTGGGAGAGTTGGGGCTGTGCAGCCTGGAGAAGAGAAGGCTCCAGGGAGACCTTAGAGCAGTCTCCCAGTACCTGAAGGGGATCCAGGAGAGCTGGGGAGGGACTTGTGAAAAGGGCTGGGAGTGCCAGGATGGCTTTGAGCTGGGAGAAGGGAGACTGAGACTGGAGATGAGGAAGAAATTCTTCAGAGTGAGAGTGGTGAAACACTGGCACAGGTTGCCCAGGGAGGTTGTGGCTGCCTCCTCCCTGAAGGTCTTCAAGGCCAGGCTGGATGAGGCCTTGAGCACTCTGTGCTGATGGGAAGTGACCCTGCCTGTGGCAGGGGATTGGCACTGGATGAGCTTTAAGGCCCCTCCCAACCCAAACCATTCCCTGATTCTATGACCAGAGTTGTGAGCATCCTTGGGCCAAGCTTTTTCACAGCTCTTGTTTCCCCTACCCAGGATGTCAGCACTCCAAAGAGATGCTCTCTGGAGGCTAAATAAGTTGATACTGTAAAATGGAGAGAAAAGATAAACTGAAATGCTTATCAGGACTAAGGATATTCTCTGATCCAAAAACAGCAGGCTTGTGGTGTGGCATGGCTGGGAGAGACAGCTCATGGAAGTGGGATGCTGGCTGGGGTCCTGGAGATGTGTGGCTTCTGTGATTGTAAGAAAGTTGAGGACAGGAGGAAGTTAAGTAGCTCCAGATTGGCTAAGTAAAGGCATTATAGGTACCAAAAGGCACATCATTAAATGTGCCAAGTTACTGGATCATTGAGTGAAAGCAATGATGTAGGAGAGCTCTCTACTTCACACCTAAAACCAGACTGAAACTGGAGAACCTTCCTGCCCCAGAACTGTTCTGCAGTAGGCAGGGCACAGAGCACTCTGTGTAAGGAACTCAACCAGGGTGGGAGGACCCCAAAGGCTCCCTCCAGTGCCAACTCTCACCGTTGCTGTTACCAGGAAGGGTCTGGCAGTTACATTATCATGAATGGCCACAGCTGAACTCTTGTTTTGCTTCTCCAGCGCCAGCAGAGGCTGCAGAAGGAGCGTTTGATGAACGACTTCTCCACTGCCTTAAACAACTTCCAGGCTGTCCAGAGGCGAGTGTCAGAGAAGGAGAAGGAGACTGTGGCGAGGGCCAGAGCTGGCTCCCGCATCTCTGTGAGTATGGACACACAGCCTGGGGCTGCTGTACTGAGCCTGGAGCTTTGGAGAGGTCCTGTACCTCCCTGCCAAGCTCACAGCTGTGTGCTGACACCTTCCTGAGTGCAGATGAGGTCTGGGTGTGTTAGCTCTGTTCTAGACGTATGCAGGCACTGATTTCAGTGTGCTCCTTGCGAGTGTTAGTAGAAGGGGGTCCAGAGGAGGGCCACAAAAATGATCAGGCTATAAAGGACAGGCTGGCAGAGTTGGGGCTGCTCAGCCTGGAGAAGAGAAGGCTCCAGGGAGACCTTAGAGCAGCCTGCCAGTACCCAAAGGGGCTGCAGGAACACTTCACAGGGACTGTGCCCAAAGGCCTGCAGGGGCAGGACCAGGGCAATGACTTCAAACCAGAGCAGACAGATTGAGATTGGATGTGAGGAACAAGCTCTGCAGCAGGAGGCTGCTGGAGCACTGCCACAGGTTGCCCAGGGAAGTGGCTGAGGCTCCATGCCTGGAGATGTTCAAGGTGAGGCTGGGCAGGGCTGTGGGCAACCTGCTCTGGTGGAGATGTCCCTGCTGAGTGCAGGGCTTGGGCTGGAGGAGCTTTGGAGCTGCCTTCCAACCCAGCCCATGCTGTGATGCCATGAACCTGGTAGTTGTGAGGATGGGCTGGGGATTCTCTGTGTGGCTACTAACAAAGTGCTGCATGCTGCTTGTTGCTTGACATCAGGCCTAGGCTGTGAAATGTAAGAGATCATTTGGAAGCTGCCTCACCTTACATTACATCTTTAACTCTCACACTGTGTTTCTTTAGTTTCTTGTAGCCTCTTGTCCTGCCAATACCTCCAGTGTATGTTCAACCCTTTCCTCTCTTGAGTTTTGACAACCCCCTAAGAATTTGTAATAAAAAGGCAATTTTTGTCCCCTTGCCTTGGGGCTTTGTATGAAGTAATTTACCTTCTCCAGGGGAACATTGATCTGTTGGGTTACACTCTGAAAGCCTTTTGCTGTCTGTTGAGAAAGGAAGTGGTGAACAATGGCAGCAGAGCTGGGTAAGCAGAGTAGGTGCTTCGATTGCTCTGACTCCAGAGACAGTCTGAACCTAAGAATTAAATCTAAAGATTAATCTAAATCTTAATCTAATTTAAATCTGGAAGTTGAAGTGCCAGTGGCTTTCTCAAAGATCTCTTTGGGCAGATGTGCTTTACTCTGCCTGGTGAGGCCACACTGAATGTGGTGTCTGATTCCAAGCTGCCTCAGAGTCCTTGAGAGAGTCCAGCACAGAGCTGCTGCAGGCAGTGAACATCTCCTGTGGGGCCAGGCTGAGGGAGCTGGGGCTGGGAACTGGCAGCAGAGGAGCCTGAGGGCTGCCCTCAGTGCTGTGCTGAAGATGTGGGGAGGACACAGCCAGGCTCTGCCCAGGGGTGGCCAAGGGCAGCACAAGGGGCACTGGGTGCCAGGTGGAGCAGAGGAGGTGCCCTGGGAACAGGAGGGGCAAGTTTGTCCCTGTGAGGGTGCTGGAGCCTGGAGCAGGCTGCCCAGAGAGGCTGTGNCAGCTCCTCCTGCTGATTTGGATCCTGGCAGCAAGGCTCACAACTGATCTCTGTCTTGCAGGCTGATGAGCGGTTCAGAGAAGAGCAGCTTGTGTCCTTTGACAGGTAACACTTCCTTCTGCTCCTGATTTTCTGCTTTCAACTCTGTGTCACTGAAGATTTTTGTGGTGAGAGATGTTAGTGGAACTTGGGCAAGGCCCTGCTGGCTGAATGCAAAGCAGAAAGATTTGAAATGCAATTGTTACAGTGCTTTAAATATAGAGTGAAGAAAGAACTGCCTGTGGCAGAGGTATATCCTCCTTAAATGTAGATTTGCAGCCCTGAGGAGGATAGCAGAGTCCCTAGAGTCTGGCAGTTGGAGTTCCTCATGTCCTGGGCTGTGAGCACAAGATTACCAGACAGGGTTTCTCTCTCTGACTCCTACAAAGAGCCACTGTCATGGACTTGGGTGTTCTCCAGCAGCCTGCTTGGAGCTATTAGAGAGTAGTGGAAGAGGCTGCCTTAAACTGGGAAGTGCTGCATGTTGTGCACTGGCAAGCTAGTCCTGGAATGTGCACACAACAAAGCATTTCTGTCACCTGCCAGGGCAGTAACAGTGTGCCTGCAGAGCTGACAGGCTTGGGAAATGCTCCTCAGCTGTGGGCCCTGTCTCACTTCCTACTGGAGCTGGAGAAAACTGGAATGAAATCTGCCAGCCCTGCCTGTATAAATCAAGGGACCTGACTTACACACCTCAGCTGCACACAGGGGAGTGCAAACTGCTCCTCAGCATGGCAGCTGCCTGCTGTGCAGCCCACGCAGTAGCTTGTGGCCAGTTAGGCTGCCCAGGGAGATGGTCGAGTCACCAACTCTAGATGTGCTCAGAGGTCATTTAGTTGTGGTGCTTGGGGATATGGGTTAGGAGTGAACTTTGTAGAGTAGGGTTAATGGTTGGACTTGGTGATCCTGAGGAGATTTTCCAGTCTGAATGTTTGTGTGGTTCTGTAATACACAGATGCTGTGATGAGTGTCACTGCCAGGGGAACCAGACAGGTACCTGTTCATGCAGAGGCTCCCAGCTTGGTGAGAGATAGTGACACACAGCTCCACACTCAAAGGTGTGCTACAGGGCAGAAAGTTCTGCCTTAGGTATCTCAAAACCCTGTTGCCATCTTGCAGCTGGACTGCTGGCGTGGTCAGCTGTCTCTGAGCTAGTCCTGTGGTTTGTCTTCATTCCTCTTGGCACCTTGAGACTCTGAGACTTGCTGTGTGGTGTTGTAGAGCTAACACTGGAATGCCAGTGCCTTCCAGCACACCTCTTTGCTGAGAAGAGGGAGATGTTGCCCTTGAAGAACTCTATATTCTGTAGGTACTGTAGGAGGGGCTGCCTTTGCTGTAACTTGTGCAGCAGTTACCAAGTGCCAGCTCATCAGGAGAGAGGTGGACTGGGATGCAGAGCTGTCTGTATTTTAACATCTCTTTTGGTGTGTGAGGTTATTGCTAGACCAACAAATTAAAATACTAAACCCCTTTAATCTCCAAATGCCAAGCAGCAGCTGAAACTCTCTGAATGCAGACTCTTTTGTTCTGCTCCTGTTGTGCTTGCAGGCTACTCTCTGTCAAAACTTTCACCTTCATTTCTCCTGGTTTAGGGGATGGTGAGAGAGGAGGAAGGAACAGGGATTTAAAAAATACAGGAGAACTGAAGTAAG
Organism: Semnornis frantzii; assembly: GCA_013399775.1. Taxonomy (NCBI): domain Eukaryota; kingdom Metazoa; phylum Chordata; class Aves; order Piciformes; family Ramphastidae; genus Semnornis; species Semnornis frantzii. Next base: position 13,048 of record VWYK01013612.1, read on the forward strand.
AACAGAAGAAAGCTCCCTCTGTAGTGCTGCAGATAACTGCCACCTCCTAGAACTGTGCACCTAACTAAGTGCTTTCCAGCTGCTTCATTCTTCCTGACCTGTCTCTTTTGTTTCAAATGTTCCAGTTGGTAACTTGTCACAAACCAGCCCTGTGTGTACAGCTGCAGGGCCAGGAGCCTGGGGGTTGTCTTGTAGGAAACTTCTCAGCTTGAACTCACTGGCCCTTGGCTGTAAGTGCAGTGTGGACATACCTGTGCTCAGAGAGAGTCCAACTTCCTTTCATCTCTTTCCAGCGGTGAAGACTGGAATCAAATGCAGTCTCAGGATGAAGATGTGGCAATAACTGAACAGGACCTTGAACTCATTAAAGAAAGAGAAACAGCAATCAGGCAATTAGAGGTGACCAGTAGATCCTGCACACTTTGATGATGTCGGGAGTTAATCCAAAGAAGTCTTGCAGTGCTGACTGATGGGATGGGCTGAGGAGATGTGAAGGTGGAGTAGTACCTTGTGGAGAGGGCTGATAACAGGCTCAGTCTCCCTGCTCCTGCTGAAGGACACAAGGTGTATTTTGCTTTGGTGTTGACTGGTGGTCCTTCAGAGGTGGCAGGAGTCACTCTTGTTCAGATCATCTCAGTCCCAGGCTGTGCTAGTTGCTGGTGCCATGAAACAAGTATTCCATAGCAGCAATATCCTAGGCTCCTGTGTTAACCCCAAGGTAGCATCGAGTGACCTTGGTCAGTGAATGGTAGTGTCTGTCCTGACAGTTTGACAATGGTCAGAGAAGGAACTGAGAATGAAGATCAGAAAAATGGTACCTAATGTTTGTTGTAACTTCTTGAACTGTTGTCTTCAGGCAGACATTTTGGATGTCAATCAGATATTTAAGGATTTAGCCATGATGATTCATGACCAAGGAGATATGATTGGTAAGTGTCTTGGGACAATAAGTTTCTTATTTGTTACCTGTTTGGCTATGTAAATTAATTTTCCCAGTGTTTTGTCTCAAAGCATTGCTCATTTGGCTTTGAGACACCTGAAGCTCTGAAATCTGCTACAATGAGTTCTCTGTTTTTCCATAGACAGCATAGAGGCAAATGTGGAAAGTGCAGAAGTCCACGTGGAAAGAGCCAGTGAGCAGCTACAGAGAGCTGCCTATTATCAGGTAAATTCTGTCTGCTGGGGTCACTGAGCAGCAGTGGAACAGGCAGAACAAGACACAGAGTGGGGACTGCAGCACACCAAACGTTACTGAGAACAGCTCATGCAAGCTGGCACTCACTCAGTTCTGTGCTGCAAGGAGTAGGGAGTCAAAAAGCACTGGCAGGAGCCTTCTGCTGCAGAGGATACTCAGTGCTTAGGTGTTGTTGCTCTTCTCAGGAGTTAGAGCAATTATACAAGAACAAATTCTCATGTTTTATCCATCTTGGAGACATCAGCCAAGGCACTGATGCACAAAAATCCTTGCCCAGGCTCAGGAAGCTCCCAGTGACTGGGACTTGCAGCACACTTTCTAACTGCCGGGTTTCTATCCCTGTCCTCCCTGCCCCATCAAACCCCCTCTGCAGTTCTCACTGCTGCTTCAATCTCCTGTGAGGAATAAGGGTCCTGCTTCACACAGTCCCATAGAGAGTCTCACTGCTGGGACTTGAGGCTTCCCTACAAGTCAGGAAATGGAAGTCTGAAGCTGTTCAGTGGAGGGCACTGGAAAGCAAGGAGACTCCTGTGCTGTGTAGCATGAGGGTGGGAAAGCAGCTTTCACTATCTGGCAGCGTTTAGTTAGCAGTTTACTCTCTCTCCATAGCCTTCTCTAGAAAGCTTTGAGGTGTATTACAAATCAAAGTCTGGGAGCTTTGGATGTGTTTTTCTGGGCGGAGAAGGAAGTGGTTCTCTAGAATTGTCCTCAGATACTGAGTGTAGTGGTTTGAGAGTTTCCCCCTCCCCAAGATTCCCCAGACTAGCTCAGCTGGCTGGAAGTTAAGGATGAAGCTGTGTTTTACAGCCTAGCACAAAGTTACCAGCACACATACACAGATACTGACAACTATTCACAATTATATACAGGTTGAAAGCAATACAGAAATTCAAATCCCCTCCCAAACAGCAGAACTGTCCAGGAGGGCTCCAAACTAACTCCTCTCCTCCTTCCCACCCCTTCCCTTATCTCAGCAGGCTTATGTGCAGGGCTGAGATGCCAGGTAAGGGTCAGAAGGAGAATGATTAGATTGAGTTATACAGGTCCAGGCAAAGGAGTTAACGAAGCAAGCAGCAGCCAGACAGAGACTGAGGATCTCTGTTTATGTTTTGGCTTTGGTCTCTAAGCAAAGCCAGTGGGCAATACATCACTGTTGTTTTCTTTTCACAGCCAAAGATCTAATTTCTCTCATAAAATACTCCAGTTAGCCTCAAAGCTGCACACTGAGAGGTCAAGTTGAAAATACTTGGTGTATATGGACAAACTTTGCTGCAGTGAATAACGGGACCCAGGCTGTGCAGCCTCAGCACAGTAACCGCACAGCAAATCATTTAGGTGCTAGAAGTGCAGCACTGTTTCCACACCAGCCCCCAGTGCCCAAGGGGAGATTTTATCAAAGAACTGCTCAGCAGCTTTGTTACTCACCTGAAAGATCTAAATAGAGATGTTTGGCCTTCCTCTGAAGCCACACTGCTGTGCCTTAGGATGACAAGCATGTGGGTGGTGTCGCCAGGTTCTTTTTGGAGCCAGCTTGACAATAAGCTTTGATTTTTCCTTAAGGGCAGCAAAACTTGTCACATTTAGACTTAACTACCTCTCTTAGACCACTGTGCTCCTAAAATTAAAACCAGTTAGCAGTTTAAGGGACATGCAGAAGTGTTCAGACCACACTGGTTGCTTCTCCTGAACAAGTAGTGGTATCAGGTGCTCTGATTGCTGAGTGGGTGACATTATCTGGCAGACTTGCTGTGCTGGTTCAAGCTAATTGGAATATTTTAATAGAGAAAATGATACTGTAGGCTGTGAAAGGAAACAATGGTGATGTCTGCTTCACTCATAGGCTTGTTGAGATGTTTAGGAAAAAGTACTCAAAACAAAAGATAAGTCAGGGTCTCGAGCTGGCAGTCAGTGTCTCTGGGCACAGCGTCTGGGGTGGTCTAGCTTCTGACTTCTCCTCTCTGCTGAGTAACTCCACTAACCACTTTCCTTCTAATCCTCCCTGGCCGATCCTTGTTGCGCGTAAGGCAAACCTTGGGGTAAGGCAGAGGGGTGGGGAGAAGGTGGAAGGGTGGTTGGGAGCCCCTCCTGGGGTCTCTGATTTCTGGGAGGGGAGTTGTGTGTCTGTATTTCCTTTACCTTGTATGTTTCTGTAAGTATTCCTGTATGTGGTGTATAGATCTGCTTGGATATTGTGCTGAGCTGTAAGCAGAGCTTCAGTCCTTAACTTCCAGCTGGCTGAGTCCTAGTCTGGGTCATCTCTCAAAGTGTGGGGGGGCAGGGAACTCCCAAACCATCACACTTGCTTTTCCTCATCACCTCTTCCTGGTGTCAGTGGCTGTTTTGTCTTCTTTTATTAGAAGAAATCCCGCAAGAAGATCTGCATCCTGATTCTTGGCCTTACTGTGGCATGTATAATCATAGGACTCATTATCTGGCTGACAGCAAAATGAAAGCTCCAGGTGGAACCCAGTCTCATTGGTGAGATTCTTTTCCCTCAGAGCGAACAGGCTGACCAGGCTCAGAAATGAACTGAGAGAGCACAAGCTGGAACTACTCCTAGTAATAGATATTAGCAACTAATGTGCAGATAAGTAGTATTTGGAATTAGTGAACCATGGAGACAGTATTTATCAGTTTATATACAAATTATATTGTTTTATGTAACAAAGATCTCGTGGGTTTGCTTTCTGTACTGTATTATTCCCTGTCCCAACTGTATGCTGAAGTGTGATCAACAATTGGAGCTGTCTTGGTTTTGACAAGTGGCAAACCTGTAACTTTTTTTGTGTGTGGGTAACTCTGGTGGACTGGAATATGAATGATCTTCAAAGAGGGCACAACACTGATTCACACAACCTCAGTGCAGCAGTTTCTGATGTCTCCAGTACCTGCCCCATGGTTTTATTAGTTTCCAAGTGGCTGTGGTCATTGACTCTCTTGAAGACAAGGATGTCATTAGAGGTGTGAATGGCAAGGAGAAGCATGCATGGGTGACAGCTGGAACCACTGTGTGCTGGCCAGTGTATGATGTGATGTTTTTGTTTTCTCAGCATGGTTTGGGTGGTTGTTCTCTCCAAAATTCCACATTTGAGGACAGGATGTTCTTTGACTTACAATCTAACAATGCAACTTCCTTAGAGACTTCAGCTGGTTGTTTATTGGTGGACCTTCCAGTGCCGACTCTCAAGCACTAGAAATACAAAGTTTAGCTGCTCTCTCCTATTTGTCTGCAGAAACTTCCAGGGAAAAAAGTCACATAAAGATCAGGAAGTGGGCGCCAAGTTTACCAGCTAGCAAGATAGAAGACTGGTAGATGAAATCTTGCTTCTGAAGTACTCCTGGAGCTCATTGGTAGTGTACTAGTGAATATCACCTGTGGCTTGTGAACATCTAGTATTTCCCTTTCTTTATGAATCAAAGTGTAGAAGCTGGCTGAGGGAAGTGCTGGGGTGTTCAGGCTGAGGATGAGAGTGCAAGCAGAAGAGGGCTGCTCCCAGCTGTCTTGCTAGTAGGGCTGGTCTGAAGGTAGCAGCCACTCTCCGCTCCAGCTCTGAACTGGAATCCACTGAGGGAACAGAAATCTGTCCAGAGCTCAACCCAGTGTGCAGCATACTGACCTGTTTTGTATTTATCCTTATTCCATGTCTCCTGTATAATACAGTCAATGTGAAGCTGGGAGGGAGGGTGTCCTGCACAGTGGTCTGCACTATTGCGCCGTCATTCCACCTAACAACCATCAATAAACACTTCTAAAAGCCTGGAGCAGAGCTTCTGTCTCTTGCAGTTTAGACACTGGCACAGGGCTGTTTGCAGCTCTGTGAGCTGGGCAGACTTTGTACCAGCAGCATTTCCTCCAGCTTGAATTCTGCGGTCCCTGCTTGTTACAGAGTGAAAACTACCTGGAGACACTGAATTGCTTTCATGTGGGCATACACAACTCCTGCATGGAGCAGCTGAATATTAACCTGATGCCTTAGAAACTTTGACTATTTGCCTGTTGCTAGAGTGTCAGTTCTGCTCAGTCTGTACAGTGACATCTGACTTGAGAGCAGGAGACCTGTGTGTCACTGCTCCTTATTTTAAAAGTCCCCCCTCAAATGCTGGTGCCTGCTGCTTCGTGCATTACTGCAGGGGGGCAGTCCTTTGGATGTCACACCTCTGCCCTTAGCTCCTCACTGTGCTGGGAGCCTGAGTGCACTGTTGGTAGGATCCATCCTTACTCTAGTGTGTTTTAGTCCCCTGGCAGCCGGGACTGAGAACACCAGTCTGTCTCGTTGCACTCAGGATTGCAGTCCTACCTTGACTGCTTTCTCCTCTGACGTCATTGAACCCAGCAGGAAAATGCTGCAGAAATTCTTTTCGACCACACTTTGACAAGTGTGACCACAAACGATCACTGTTGTGAGCACCTTTGGCTGCTGCTGCAGCAGCCTGGCACTGAGCTCTCCTGGCTCTCACAGGTGTTTTCTACCACTCGGACAGCTGCTGGAAATGTACTCTGGGAGGCCTGGTGCTTGCTGTGAGAACAGCAAAGGATCAGGTTGCTCCTGGCGCTTGTGGGAGCTGTGCCTGCGCCGCACAAGGAGTGAGGGCCTCCTAAGCACAACTCCAGGCTGGGTGGGGAATGGCTGAGAGCAGCCCTGAGGAACAGGCCCTGGGGGTGTGGGGTGAGGAAAAGCTCAAGATGAGGCTGCAGTGTGAGTGCAGCCCAGACAGCAACTGTGTGCTGGGCTGCAGCAAGAGCAGTGTGGGCAGCAGGGCAAGGGAGGGGATTCTGCCCCTTGGCTCTGCTCTCCTCAGACCCCAGCTGCAGTCCTGGGTGCAGTTCTGGAGCCCCCAGCACAGGAAGGACATGGAAGTGTTGGAGC
>VWYK01013612.1:23855-60092 GCA_013399775.1 Semnornis frantzii
TGAGGAGAGCAGAGCCAAGGGGCACAATCCCCTCCCTTGCCCTGCTGCCCACACTGCTCTTGCTGCAGCCCAGCACACAGTTGCTGTCTGGGCTGCACTCACACTGCAGCCTCATCTTGAGCTTTTCCTCACCCCACACCCCCAGGGCCTGTTCCTCAGGGCTGCTCTCAGCCATTCCCCACCCAACCTGGAGCTGTGCTTGGCATTGTGCCTACCCAGGTGCAGGACCTTACCCTTGGCCTTGTTGAATGTCATGAGGTTGGCCTGGGCACAGCTCTGCAGCCTCTCCAGGTCCCTCTGGACGGATCCCTGCCCTCTAGCAAGTGACTGTGCCACACAGCTTGGTGCCAGCTGCACGCTTGCTGAGGCTGCACTGATTCCTCTGTCCATGGCACTGACAAAGATGTTAAACAGTTTATTGGGATGTGAAGCTTGTTCTGGAATGGACCTCACTTTCTAACAATGTTTTAAAGGCAACAGCTGTTCCTCTCCAGTTTCTCTCAGCCAAGAGCAAGCTTCTGTGGCATTCATTGTACACAGGTCTCTGGAGAAGATGAGATCTTGAGTTCTGGAAATTCCACCTTCTCCTTGATGTTGGCTGTGGAGCTGTGTACAGTAGTCACAGAAGCCAAGATTTTTAGGAAATGTCTAAACTTAGGCTTCTGAGTCCACATTTAGAACCCTAAATAGCTGACCTGATTTTAAAGTAACAGAGGAGTTTAAGTTGTCCCATCTGTGTCCTTATTAGCTGCAGCTCCACATCTCTCTTTAGCCCAGGCAGGCTGTGCTGTGGTGAGGCTGCTGGGGGGCTGCTGGCTGTAGCTGCTATAACCCAGCTGTGTGTGAACACTGAATTCGGCCTCTCTGGGGGGCACTGCCAGCTGCTAGACTTGGTTCTCTTAGTGAGCGATCCCAGAGGATCAGGGGCTTGGTTCTCTTTTTGACAGGGTTTCTCTTTGTTATTCAGTGTGCTTCTTTCAGGAGCTTGGGCTTGCATTCCTCTGCTTGGTTCTCTGACCCTGTTTTTTGCCATTTCTCCAGAGTTGTGCAGCAGAGTGGCAGAAATAATCTGCACAAATTCAGAGTCACCCTGCTGGAAGCCCAGAGCAGGGGCCTGGCTTGGGCACCCCAAGGTGAAGCATGCAGGAGGACAGAATGTTGCTTGCAGATGCTTTCATGCTCAGAGGCCTGTGCTGTGACATGTTTTCCTTCAGTTGTGTCTGTCCCTCTTGCTGTTAAGCATTTTAAGCAGCTGCTGTCTTCCCTAAGGCCACAAATGCATAGATGCAGCTGCTGTGGGAGAACCTGAACTTCACTGTGTCCTGCTAGGTTGCATTTTGCTAGCACTGATTGCTGAAGGCAGAGCAGTAGATGTGCTGTGCCTACCAGAGGCTGACTTTGTCATGAGCACAGGAGGTGATGGTTTGGGGAAGCAGTGGAGGGGTTACTGGAGCAGCCCTGAGTCAGTAAGGACTGGATTTGAGGCAATAGCAGTTGGTGTGGGCCTAACCCTTTCACAGGTGGGTTTGGGTTTTCTGTTGGTGACCTTGATGAAGGCAACCACAGTCTGCTTAGTGACACAGGCATGGTCAATAGGCTGGCTAGAGCATTATCCAGGCCTTTTTGGTATGATTTAAAGACCAGAACAAGGAAAAACTCAGGCATTAGAAATGGAAAACAGAGACTAAGAACAAGAACTTCTCAAAGCCCAGAAGCACAACAGTCAGAAGTGAAAGGGGACAGGTTCATATCTGGAGGTAAAGCTACACTGACACCAGTCCATAGGTTAAGCACAGTGACCAGTAACAGGTAACTGGTCAGAAATAAAGGACTAACTCTGTAAGGCAGGGAGGTGTCAGTGCAGCTGCAGAAGGCACTGATGCCAATGTGTGGTCTGGTACCTGTACTTGGCTGGCTGTCTTGGCTCCTCACCTCCAATCCTGCCTCCAGTGCTGCTGTCCCCAGCAGAAGGGCGCAGAGCTGCTGGAGAGAGGCCAGAGGAGGCCACAAAGATGCTGCCAGGGCTGCAGCAGCTCTCTGTGAGCACAGCTGAGGGAGCTGGGGGGGTGCAGCCTGCAGAGGAGAAGGCTCCAGGGGGACCTCAGAGCTGCTGCCTGAAGGGATCCTGCAGGAAGGCTGCAGAGAGACTTTTGCTGAGGGGGCCTGAGCCAGGCCAGGGGGAATGGTTTGGAGCTGAGGCAGAGCAGGGTGAGAGTGGAACTGAGGAAGAAGTTCTTCAGTTTGAGGGTGCTGAGAGTCTGGCACAGGCTGCCCAAGGAGGCTGTGGCTGCCTCCTTGCTGGGGCTGTTCAAGGCCAGGCTGGATGAGGCCTTGAGCAAGCAAGTCTGGTTGAGAGGTGTCCCTGCCCGTGGCAGGGGAATTGGAGCAGCTGATCTCTGAGGTCCCTTCCAACCTGAACCATTCTAGGATTCTCTGACTAAATAAAGCTAAAATCAAACTGAAACAGATACAGTGGGGGGGGGGAAGAGCAGCCTTGCTTTGAGAGACCACAGCTTCAGCTCTCTGTCCAAACAAAGAGGGATGGGGTTGAGATTTCTTAAAACTGTTTTTAATAGCTGAAGGGAAAGAACAAAAAATGTAGATTGGAAATGAAATCACAACTTCAGGGTGGAAATCAAACTGTCAGAAACGCAGGGCTGTGGATCAGCTGCCTGGTAGGCATAAGGGTTACAGTCTTGTCTTCTTTTACCTTGATTTCTCCAGGTGAATCCCACTCCAGCACAGCTGTTCTCCCTCCGTGCTCATGGCTTAATCATTGCATTTCACTACACCAAGTTCATAGGAATAGGAATTCTTCAGATGTCATGAAACTGTAGCTCTCTCTAGCAGAATATTTATGGTCCTGCTCTCAGGAATTACATTTTCTGTATGATCTCCAGATTCCACTGTATTCCATGGAGGCTTTCCCCCTCAGTAAGCTACCAGGGGAACCAAGGGGAAGCAGTGAGATCTGGTTCTGTGCTGAACTGCCTTGTAACAAGAGAGCTTCCCTACTGCAAGGTGAGGCTGGGCAAAGGCTCTAGTGCAAGTGGAATGCTTTGTGCAGTTGAAGCAGCCCCATCTCTGAGCAGAGACCTTCCATAAAGTGCTCCTCCAGCACAGCCATGGGTTGTGCTCAGGAGAGGTCTGTGGAGATCATCATGTTGGAACAAGTTCCCTTAACTGCATTGCTCAGGACTGGCAGCTTGGCAAGTGTGACCTCAGTACTGCGGAGAGCAGAGGAGATCACAAATCATGGAATCACAGAATGGTTTGAGGTGGAAGGGACCTTAAAGATCATTTAGTTGTAACACCTTGCCATGGACAGGGACTCCTCCTGCTAGTCCAGGTTGCTCAAGCCTCCACCCAGATGCCTGCCATCAACCTGCACTGGTTTTTGGAGTTCAAATGGCCTGACCATCCCATTGCCTCCAGGCAAAACAAGGTTGGTCAGCTCTTTATCCAGACCCTTCTTCCACATGGCAAGAAACCTTTCTGTGTGAGCTGAAAGAATTGCTCAGGGGTTTTGGTGGTGTCCTTGCCTTGCTGAAATGAGGATACCTCAGCAAATTCTGGTGCCAGCTTGCTCTCAGTTCCTGCAGCGGCCATGCTGCGGCCTGTGTCTCGTTTCCATCACTGATGCACATCTGTGTGTTCAGCCAGCATCTTGGCAAGAGGAGGACTTTCCTTTATTCTCATTTCTTTCTACAGAAAAGACCTCAGACCTGCTGTATGAACTGAAAACAACCCAGTTTGTTTCCCATCATGCTGTGCTGGTGACCAATAACTTCTGTGTTAGCCTGAAGTGTTCCATCGGCTCCTCCACTCTCCAGACCTTTGGCTGTCAGAAGCAAGGGGATCCTCTGAGCTGAGGGCTCTGCCTGGGAGCTTTTGATCACCAGCTCACACTAGACCTTATTCCACACATTTTCCAGTTTTTCTTTGTTAATTCATCTTCATTCCCAAAGCAGAGGGCCAGTTTTTGCAAGTGCTGGGAAAGGCTCTCTCCTTTGCAGACCCAGGGCACCTTCCTTGTTTCAGGAAATAGTGAGCACCCTGGTTCTGTGGCATTCATTAGGAGCACAAAGGCACTGAATGCTCACCCAGCTTCTCTCCAAGCCTCTGATGTGATGCACTCCAGTTTTTGTCCCTGTACATGAAGCCTCCCATGCTGGTTCTTCTCTTGTGTCCTTCCCAGCAAGAGAAGCAGAGCTTATGCAGTGTTCCAGATGTGAAAACAGTTTTGTAGTCCCTGCACTGTCAAACACCTGGGCACACACTGGCCAGGACATAGCTGCTGTTGATGTACACCCCCAAGGCTTTCTCTGCAGGCAGTTTCCAGCCACTCTGCCCCCAGCCTGGGGCCTTGGTGAGGTGGTTGTGACCCAGGTGCAGGACCCAGCCCTTGGCCTCGTTGGATCTCATACAGTGGGCCTCAGCCCATGGGTCCAGCCTGGCCAGGTCCCTCTGCAGAGCCACAAGCACAGCCACACTCCCTTCCAGCTTAGTGCCATCTGCAGGCTGGTCGAGAATGCTCTCAGTCTCATCCAGATCCCTGCTAAAGACAGCACAGAGACTATCCCCAGCACCCAGCCATGGGGAGCATCACTGCCTGCTGCTGCTGTGGCCAGCAGGGCAAGGGAGGTGATTCTGCCCTTCCAGTCTGGTGAGGCCTCACTTGGAGTACTGTGTCCAGTTCTGGAGCCCCTATTACAGGAAGGATCTGCAGATGCTGGAAGGTGTCCAGAGAAGGACCACAAGGATGCTCAGAGGACTGGAGCTGCTCTGCTGTGAGGACAGGCTGAGAGAGTTGGAGTTGTTCAGTCTGGAGAGGAGAAGGCTCTGAGGAGACCTTATTGTGGCCTTCCAGTGTCTGAAGTGGGATACAAGAAAGCTGGGGAAGGACTTTTTAGTCCTTGGGACTGGGGGGAATGGAGAAAAACTAAAAGTAGATAGATTGAGATTGGATATTAAGAAGTTCTTCAGCATGAGGGTGGTGAAAGCCTAGCACAGCTTGCCCAGAAAGGTGGTGGAAGCCTCCTCCCTGGCAACCTTTAAGGCCAGGCTGGATGGGCTCTGAGCAATCTAATCTAGTGTGAGGTGTCCCTGCCCATGGCACAGGGCTTGGAACTGGATGATTCCTGAGGTCCCTTCCAGCCCTGACAGTTCTGTGATTCTATGCTCCTGGCCTTTTTTCTTGTTTTTCAAATGTAGCTAAGATCAGAGTAAATACAGCAGCAAGAGTGAGCCTGAAATTAGAGGAGGTAATGAAGAACCAGAGACTGTGAATGTCAGAAGGTGACCATCAGGCAGGATTCAGTTTCCAGAAAAGGAAAGAGGTTGTGCTGGAGCCCTTGGGAGCTTTCCTGTCACCTGAACAGGTATGCTGAGGATATGGCTACAGTGATTGCAGGACAGGCTGGCCACTGACTACCCAGGAAGAGACCACTGAAAAGCAGAGGGCAGGCTGAGGATGTGAGTACACTGCTTGTAGAGTTAATTTCTTGAAAGGCTTGCCTGTTTGGAAGAAGGAAGAGGTGGGGAAAGCAGCTTTTGTTTGCTTAAGGCAATGACTGAAGTTGTGTTGCAGAGCACCTAGAGCTTGGCAATTTCAGTGCAGTGAGAAAAACAAATCTGGCAGTGCTCAGGAGCAGAAAGAGGAAGCACAGAGAAGTGGACATGAATCCATACATGAAGCCTGCTTTCCAGTGCCAGATGAGAGCTGGGATCTGAGGGGAGCACAGGAAGGCAGCAGTGCTCAGGTGTAGCCTGGCTGTGTGGTCCCAGGGCTCAGCTGCACTGAAGTGGCTGCAGCAGCAGAGTTCAGGAGCTGGCCTGGGGGGCTTCACTGGGAGCACTTTTACTTGCTGGCCTTCCCCTCGTGCCACCATGATCCCCTTTCCAGAAAGCAGTCACCATTTTAGCAGATAACCCTGGAGCTTTGCACCCTCTGCTTTTGCTGCTGCTGTTTGTTGATCCAAAAGAGCAAGAATCACTCTCAGCCATATCCCTCTTCAGTGCAGTCTTGTTAAGGGAGCTTGTGGAAGGCTCAAGTGGCATATTCCAGAAGGGCCAGAGAGAGCTGTGCAGGCAGTACAGTGGCTTTGGAGTGAGAGTGGAAAATGCTTCTGTGAGCCCTGAGAAGAACTCAGGAATTCCAGTGGCTGTGTTCCTGTGTGAAGTTATCTAGGAAAGTGTGTCTGGAGTAACTCACTGACCTGGGGAGGCCTGTGGGTTGTAAGGCACATCCCAGGGACACAAACTTCTATATTTAACTCCTCAGGCAGCTTCAGTGACAGGTGGAGAGTTGCTGCCCATTGTTGCTGTGCCCTGGCCGTGCCCTGTGCAGGCAGCAGAGCAGGAGCTGGGAGTGTAATCTGCTCTGCAGCTGTTCCCCAGGAGGGCAACAGCATAGCCCAGAACTGGGTCACTGCCTAGAAGGTTGGCCCAGCCACAGAGAGCAGCAGCAGAGCTGTTACCAGGGCAGAGGCACTGCAGATGCAGAGGTTCAGAGATCTGAGCAGAAGAAGACCATTTGCTCTCAGCAGCCAAAGGTCACAGGATGGGTTGAAGGGAGCTCTGGGGATCTTCCAGTCCAACCTCCTGCCAGAGCAGGACCAGAGAATCTGGAGCAGGTTGCACAGGAACACATCCAGATAGGGCTGGAAAGGCTCCAGAGGAGACTCCCCAACCTCTCTGGGCAGCCTCTGTCAGGGCTCTGGGACCCTCACAGCCAAGAAGTTCTTCCTCATGTTGAGCTGGAACCTCCTGTGCTGCAGTTCCCATCCCTTGCCCTTGTCCTATGCCAGGCAGCAGTGAGCAGAGCCTGTCCCTGTCCCTCCCTTCCTGCCCCCAGCCCTCAGCTATTGACAGACATTGCTCAGATCCCCTCTCAGCCTTCTCCTCTGCAGGCTCAGCCCCAGGGCTCTCAGCCTCTCCTCCTCAGGCAGTGTTGCAGTCCCTGCAGCATCCTTGTAGCCCTCCCCTGGACTCTCCCCAGCAGTTCCCCGTCCGTCCCGACCTGGGAAGCCCAGAGCTGGACACAGTACTCCAGATGTGGCCTCCCCAGGGCAGAGCAGAGGGAGAGGAGAATCTGCCTTGCCCTGCTGGCCACACTCCATGCACCCTGTGCAGAACTTGCTGCCCACAGCACTCCCAGGGCCCTCTGCACAGAGCTGCTCTCCAGCAGTCACCTCCCAGCCTGTGCTGCTGCAGTTTCTTCCTCCCCAGGGGCAGGACTCTGCACTGCTCCCTGATGAACCTCAGGAGGTTGCTCTGTCCCAGCTGTGCAGGGAAGGGCACAGTCACGTCCTGCCTTTGAGCACAGTAAAATCCAAACCTGCTTTTGTTGCTGCCAGTCCTCCTGGGTTCTCCTGCAGGTTGGCATTGTTTTGCTGGGCACTGTCCAGACCCATGTGCCCCCTCTGCCCCAGTGGAAATCTCAGTGCCTGACTGCTGAAGCTGCTTCACAGTGAGCAGGGATGGAACTGTAGGCCTGGGGGAGCTGAGCTGCTGGTGTTGGTTTGGGAAGGTGGTGGAGAAGAGTTGTAGTGCCATGGGGTGGGGGTCTCACTGCCATCTAAGACTGGTAGCTGTGCCCATGGGAGGGGTTGGCCACAGGGTGAGTGTGGGGGACGCTGGCTAGTGGCTAGCACTGCTACAGTGTCACAGCAGCTGTGGAGCCCTTCCAGGCTTTCTGTCCAGTCCTAGAGAGGATGGATGGTAGCACTTCCCATTCCTTTTAGCAGCTACAGGTAGAGAACTGCTGTTTGGAAAGTATCAGGGGAAAACAGAGCCCCTGAGCAAGTCCTTTAGCAAACAGTCCCAGCCTGTCCCTTTCTCCAGTTAGCTTCTTCCTGGCTCCATATCATGTTCTGCTGCCAGGCCCTGCCCCTGGGCCACAACAAACCCATGGGGAGCTACAGACCTGGGCATATGTGTTTGGAAAGCTGCAGCTTGGAAAGGGCCCTGGGAGGGTTGTTCTGCAGTCACTGAACACAAGCAGCAGTGCCCAGGTGGCCAAGCAGGCCAATGGCATCCTGGCTTGGGCTGGAACCAGGGTGGGCAGCAGGGACAGGAGGTGCCCATCCCCTGTGCTCAGCACTGCTGAGGCCACACCTCGAGTGCTGTGCTCAGCTCTGGGCCACTCACTCCAGGAAGGGCACTGAGGGGCTGCAGCCTGTCCAGAGGCTNCTCAAACCTTGGAACAGTCTGCCCAGGGCAGTGCTGGAGTCACCAGCCCTGGGGGTGTTTGAGCAGCTGTGGAGCTGTGCTCAGGGACATGGTTTGGAGGTGACTCTGCAGTGCTGGGTGCAGGGTTGGGGTGGATGAGCCTGGAGAGCTCTTCCAACCAGATGTGTTCTGTGATTCTCTTAGGAGCTTCTCTGTTCCTTTTGTAAAGGAGCTGCTTTTCACCTGGAAAAGTAAAGCTTGAAGTGCCTCATGTCCTGTTAGCTTAATTCTTACTGTAAACAATCCCAGTTTCTGTTTGGTTAGAAGTAGTCTGCCAGGAGGAAAAGGAAATGCAGATATTTTTGTATTTTCCCCCAAAGAGTTCTCCATTTTTGTGGGTTGGGTCTGTAGCTTTAACAGAGTCTTAGCTCTAATGCTTTTATTAAATATTTTTATACTATATTTTCCTTCTTTATTTTCCAGGGCAGGAAAACCACCACCTGGCCTACATCTGGATGTAGTCAAAGGAGACAAACTCATTGAGGTATGAAAATGGAGTTTGTGTGCATTTGGTATAGCCCAGACACAGGCACCAGCAGCAGGACACTGCCTACCATTTTCTGCACTTACTCACAAGTATTTTCTTTCTCTCAGGTTCTTGATGTTCAGATCATTTTGGTGTACTCTGAAACTTCATTCTGAAGGGAATTTTCCCTTCCCTGTATGCTAAGGAGCTCTCACACTGGGCAGTGTTTGAGAGGACACAAAACTGCAGTGCTCAGCTAGCAGTGGCACTTCGATTCCAGAACATTAAACCTGTCCTAGTAAGAGAGAGAGGAAAAGAAAATGTTTGTGAGAGAAACTTAATACTTTATTGCTTCAAAGCTTCATTTTGGACTGAAGCTGACATTTGGTTTCCTGCAAGATGCTTCTATAGGAGGTATCAGACTGCAGCCAGAACATAAGAAATGCAGGAGCAGAAACTCAGATAACACAGGGGAAAAAATCTCAGGGACAGAAGAATAAAATCCCTGGCTTTGTACTGCTGGCTTGCAACAACAACCTGGTCAGGTCACTTGGTGGTGCTGTAGGCCTGGCACCACTGTACTTACAGGATTGTTGCCCTGTCCCACAACCAAGTGCAGTGTGGGTTTTTTGTTTGTTTGTTTGTTTGTTTTGTCTCATCTCACCTCGTGGAACTGCAAACTGCATTGTGATTGG
This sequence comes from Semnornis frantzii, assembly GCA_013399775.1. Taxonomy (NCBI): domain Eukaryota; kingdom Metazoa; phylum Chordata; class Aves; order Piciformes; family Ramphastidae; genus Semnornis; species Semnornis frantzii. Next base: position 33,249 of record VWYK01013612.1, read on the forward strand.
CACAGACACACTGAGGGATTTTTATTACAGCAGAAGAATTTGTCTCAAATGCACCACCTCACCTTCCACCTCTGCTTTTGTCATGTGCCACACTGAAACTTGTAAATAAAAAACTTTGGTTGACAAGAAAGGCCTCATCCAACCTGGCCTTGCACACCTCCAGGGAGGTTGTGGAGCACAGAATCTTTGATCACATTGGGTGATTCTGTGCTCCACAACCTCCCTGGGTAACCTGTGCCAGTGTCTCACCACCCTCACTCTCAACGATTTCTTTCTCATCTCCAGTCTAAATATTTTGGTAGCTTCAAATGTGGCTGGGTTTTCATGTATGCTACCACAGGAACATCACTCAGAGTCAAGTGTTCCTTCAGGTGTCTAGCAGGAGAGGTGCACTGGTTTGGGGTAAGTTCCCAGCATGTGCCTTGCCATAAGGCCTAGGCCAAAAAGCAGGAAAATGCTTTTCTTTATAGCTCACTGCTGTTGGTGTTGCAGACTGGAGAGGGCCTGCTACTCTGGATTTACACAGAATCACAGCAACACCCAGGTTGGCAAAGGCCCCTCAGGAGCACCAAGTCCAACCAATATCCCCACTCTGTAAGGTTCACCCTAAAGCATATCCCCAAGCACCACATCCAAGTGACTTTTAAACACACCCAGGGGTGGTAACTCCACCGCCTCCCTGGGCAGCTCATTCCAGTCCCTCACCACTCTCTCCGTGAAAAACTTTTTCCTAATGTCCAATCCCCAACCTCAGCTTGAGGCCATTCCCCCTTGTCCTGTCTGCAGTTCCCTGTGAGCAGAGCCCAGCAGCAGCCTCTCCACAATGTCCCTTCAGGTAGCTGCAGACAGCAATGAACTCTGCTCTCAGCCTCCTCTTCCTCACACTACCCATCCCCAGCTCCCTCAGTCTCTCCTCATCAGATTTATTCTCCAGTCCCTTCCCAGCTTCCTTGTCCTCCTCTGGACCCTCTCCAGCACCTCCACAGCTCTCCTGTATTGCAGTGCCCAACACTGAACACAGCACTCAAGCTGTGGCCTCACCAGAGCCGAGTCCAAGGGCACAATCCCCTCCCTGCTCCTGCTGCCCACAGCACTTCTGATCCCAACCAGGATGCCTTTAGCTTGCTTTGCCATCTGGGCACACTGCTGGCTCATATTGAGTTGCTTGTCTGTTACAATCAGCAGGTCCCTTTCAACTAGGCAGGAGACAGAAAACTGGAAGAACCAATCCTGAGCTAAGAGCTCTGCACTCAGCCTTAATTTGAAAGGAATTTGGTACTAACACACATCTAGAGCAACTGAAGACTTGTCTGAGCTGGCTCATACCCACTGCTCACAGCTGACCTTCACTGGCCCTTGCTAGACACTGTAGCGTTCAGACCCTTGGCTCTGTGCTTGTCTTCAGGTCATGGACCATGCATTCTGTGTCTCCTGGTACTGTGACATCTTCAGAATCATTTTCAGGGTCAGAGAGCTTCTCAGCTCAGCCTTCTCACTGCCATGCTAGCAGGAACATCTGCCGTGAGGGTTGTGCTTGGCACTGGGTTTCCATCATTCCTTTCAGGCCATGTAAGGAGGTTCAGAGAGCAAAGCCACATGGCAGTGACCTCAGGTGGTTTGGGATGTGGCAGGTGGCCAAACATAATGCAGCTTTCTCACCTGGGAGACTCTGTGAGGTTTTTTCCTGTCATGTTTCTTTTGGAGTTTTGAGCTTAGAGAGCCTTAGGGTGAAAGAGTTTATATGGAGCTCTGTGCTGAATTCATCCTCAGGTGCCTGGCAAATGGAGATCATGGAGTCCTGACCAGGACTGAAACAAGGCAGCCAACTGCCATATGGAAGCTGAGGGTGCCCCACTGCTTTTGGGAATGGCTGGGCAATTTGGAATGTCATCCTGCTCTGCTGCTCAAAGCTTTTGCACCTGCCAGAGGCCTGGTTTGGCTTTGTAAGCTCAGGGTCCCTCACTAAGTGGTACAGACATCTGCTGCCCTCTTCACAACCTCTAAGAGGCTCTTTTTGCTGCTGTGCAGCTTCCTGTTGCAAACCATTGGTAGTCTGCAGGCCAGGTGCTCCCAGGTTCAGCAGAGGATGTACTCTGAGCTCACTCAGAGGGCACAGAGTGGCTGCAGTTTGTGTCTTACCTCCTGACTTTGCGAGGTGCTGCCAGGCTCAGCAAGGAGCTGCCAGCCTGCCCTGGCTGTGTCCCACCTGCTGCAGGCTGTGTCCCACCTGCTGCAGGCTGTGTCCCACCTGCTGCAGGCTGTGTCCCACCTGCTGCAGGCACTGTCCCAGGGTGAACAGGGGCAGGCCCCTGACTGCAGCTCAGAGCTCTCCTTGCTGTTGTGCTCCTGCCTGCTGAGTACGAAGCAGAAGGGCTGCCTTGGAGGGCAGGGTCAGCAGCCTGTGCCTCGTGGTCTTGCACACTGCAGGCAGGAACTGGCTGTGGGGTTACATGAAGCAGGGTGCTGGGTGTGTGAGGAGCTGAGCAGCAGCTCTGAGCCCTCTGCTTCCTCTCATACATGTGGCAAATGGTGCTTCAGTGGTGTGGCTTGTGGTAGGCAACAGCAACCAAGAACATTTTTCTGGGCTCCCTGGTTCAAGGACAGGGACTTGCTGGAGAGGAGACTGGAACAGCTCCGATGGGAAGAGATTTTAGTCTGGAGAAGAGCAGGCTGGATTTGGGGGTCTCAGCAATGCTGATCAATACTTCAAGGGTGGGGGTCAGGAGGATGGGAGCAGGCTTTGTTCAGTGGTGCCAGTGACAGGACAAGAGGCAGTGGGCACAGACTGAACATCAGAAGCTGCATCTGAACATGAGCAGGAACTTCTGTAACTTAAGGGTGGCAGAGCACTGGAGCAGGCTGCCCAGAGGTGACAGAGTCTCCATCTCTGGAGACATTCAGAACCCTGCTGGACATGTCCCTGTGTGCCTTGGCAGGGGGGTTGGACTGGATGATCTCCAGGAGTCCCTTCCAACCCCCTCCATTCTCTGATTCTTGTGGATTGCTGAGCACTTGATACTAACCAAGCCATCTGTGTCCAAGGTCTTGTGCCAAGGCCTAAGGTACACATTGTGATTGCTGGGTCTGAAAAGTGCAACACTAAAGCAAGCCCTGAAGTGTTTAAGCTCAGTGTGTGAAGGATGACACTGGGTTATAGCTCAGAGGCACAGAACAGTTTGGAAGCATCATCTCAAAGTACAGGCAAGAAAGTGACCTTCTGATGGATGTTTTCTTGCAGTATTTCCAATCTATGAATTCATTTCTGCCTTTGCAAAGTCTTCTGAAGCCCTGCCAAGTCTAAATGGTGGTGGTTTGTGCCTGGTGCTGGTGGTAAGGGACCCTCAGGGGCAAATGAAAACTTGGAGGACGTTTCTTTTGGTTTCAGGTGTGGAAAAGAATAAGAAATCAATGGACCAACTTTTAGGGTACTTGAAATTGTGATGTCACTGCTTGCAGAGCTGAGCACTGAAATGTGGAGTAAGGAATCACCTTCTGAAGGTGACTCTCACACAGTCACAGATTGCATCGAGTTGGAAGGGACCCTCAGGGGTCAGCTTGTCCAACCTCTTGCAGTCAGCAGGGGCAGCTCCCCCTAGAGCAGGGCCACATCAAGTCTGATTTTGAATGTCTCCAGGGATGGGGCCTCAACCACTTCCCTGGGCAGCCTGTGCCAGTCTCTCCTCACCCTCACTCTGCACAACTCCCTCCTGGTGCCCAGCCTAACTCTGTCCCACTCCAGTTTTAAACCATTGCCCTATCCCCACAGCCCCTTCTGATCAGTCCCTCCCCAGCTCTCCTGTAGCCCCTTCAGGTACTGGAAGGCTGCTGTAAGGTCTCCCTGCAGCCTTCTCTTCTCCAGGCTGAGCAGCCTCAACTCTCCCAGCCTGTCCTCACAGGGGAGGTTCTCCAGCCTCTGAGCATCTTTGTGGCCTCTGGACCTCTCCAGCAGCTCCATGTCCTTGTGCTGTGGGTACTGGAGCTGGACACAGTGCTCCAGGTGGGGTCTCAGCAGAGCAGAGCAGAGGGGCAGAATCCCCTCCCTGTCCTGCTGGTCACAAGCTGCTTGGATTCACAGGACATTTTGGAATTCAGTATCTGGTGGTGCCAGTTGCCTGAGAAGTTACCTGATTCAGTTGTGTGTGGGGAGCTGTTAGGTGCAGTCTCAACTTGACCACCTAAATCTTGTTACTTTAAGAAAGCAGCCAAAATAGCTCACAAAGCATTTACTGTCATGAAATCGTGAGTCAGATGTACACCTTGAGGTAGTTTGGATTAAGCCATTAGCAGATTATTACCAGAAGGACCAATTAACTGTAAAGTCATCCTGATGTATACTGGTAGGGGGCTGAGTTGATCAATTCATTCTTCAAGCGCCCTAAAAGAGACCAGAGAAACACAGCAGTCAGTGGAGTTCTTGTTACTGGAACCCAGGGTGGGAGAACTCCCATGCTGGGGGCTGACAGGTGTTCAAAGAGCAGGGAGAAAGCAACTTAGCAAGTGTGGAGCACATCTGAGGGGAGAAAAGTGAGTGGGGAAGTGCCACCTGGAGGGAGCAATGCTGCAAGCCTTGACCTTCATCACTGCTCAGCAGGTAAGCAGCTGGGGCTTTGCAGGCTGATCTCTAGAAGATGAGGTCCCTGTTATTGCTACCCTTGCAGCTATGCCAGAGGGCTGTAAGTGCTGTCTTGTGACAGGCTGTCTCCTCATCTCCTGTGTGGAGTGGTGGTGGCACAGGGTCAGTGCTAGGTGCTCATTGTACCAGGCCTTTCCATAGCTCACAACCCAAACATCTGCCTGTAGCTGCCCCTTTCTGGCTGAGTCTGAGGCATGTACAGCTGGCAAAACTAGGAGGACACAGCTGGGAGCCATGAATGCTGCAGCCAGAAAGGGAGCTCCTTCCTCAGCACACTCCTGGTGCCTGTAGTCCACTGCTCCTCTAGAGCCAGCAGATCCCCCTCTGGCTGAAGGCAAACTGCTCCAGGCCACTAAGACAGCAGATGACTAACATGGCAAAAAAGGGCTTTGCAAGCTGTCAGGCATGGCAGGAGAGGGAGGCACAGCTGGGGATGGCAGGAGGGAGAGGGGAGACAATGCCAAGTGTTCCTTCAGCTCAGACCATGCCATGAATGCCATCCTGCCCTGAGCAGAGCTGCTTTCTCCTGATGGCAAATGCAGCAGCACCAGTCACTTGCTCAGGTGGCTGAGCTGTTGTGTGGGCATTGGTGGGCACTTGAGAAACCAGGAGAAGTCATCTGGCAACAAACCTCTGCTGCACTGCCAGCCCTTGCCTCGTGCAGCTGGAAGTGAGAGCCAGGCTGGGTGAAGAAGCTGGGATGCAGTGAGAAGAGAGGCTGCAGTGCTCAGGAGCAAGAGGTTCCTCTGAAGAACAGTGCCTGCTGTGCACTCAGGGGGCCTGTCCCAGCACCTCCCTTGGCTTTTCAGAGATGGTTTCTGTAAGTGCTGTTGTGCTGTGCGAGGTCTTGTCTGGAGAAGAGACAGGAACAAGGATGAATTAAGAAGAAATGCCAAGCAGTGGTTTCATGAGCAGCCCAGTGTGGATCCATACCACAGTGCATGCTCAGTACAGCTTCCAGCTCTGCTGCTAAGGTCTGGACTCTCCTGCATGTCCATTTCTGGACAGAAATGAAATTGTGATGTATCAGCCTAGAGATGTAGCATAGGTGCCTGGCTTAGACAAGGCCCATGGTCATCTGCATTGGCAAAGGGGCCAGAGTGGCCAGGAGGTGTGAGAGGCTTGTCTGAGCCAGGCTCATGCCTTGGGGAGTTACTGTTCTCCCCAGGCTGTCTGACCTTGGCTGTTGGAGGCAGTAACTGGGACTGTCTCCTGTTCAGCTGCTCTGATTTCACAGGCAGCAGGTTTGAGTTTCTCTCTTTCCCAGTGCCAGCTCAAACAGAGCTGGTGCTCAGCTGTGGTGCTTGGTTTGCAGCTCACTGTTTCTCCACGTTCCTGAGTGCTCTCAGGAAGGTGCAGAGGCTGAGAGCCTGACCTGTGTCTCTGCTTGCTGTCCCCCCCCCAGAAGCTGATCATTGATGAGAAGAAATACTACCTGTTTGGGAGGAACCCTGACCTCTGTGACTTCACCATCGACCACCAGTCCTGCTCTCGGGTCCATGCTGCCTTGGTCTACCACAAGCATCTCAAGAGGGTTTTCCTTATAGATCTGAACAGCAGTAAGTAGAATCATCATAGAACCATGGAATGGGCTGGGTTGGAAGGGAGCTCCAAGGTTCATCCAGCCCAACCCCTTACACTCAGCAGGGACATCTCCACCAGAGCAGGTTGCCCACAGCCCTGCCCAGCCACACCTTGAGTATCTCCAGGGATGGGCCTCAGCCACCTCCCTGGGCAACCTGCTGCAGTGTTCCAGCAGCCTCCTGGTGCAGAACTTGCTCCTCACATCCAATCTCAATCTGCTGTGCTCTAGTTTGAATCCATTGCCCCTTGTGCCAAGCAGTGTGACAGTTAACCAGACAGAAGCTTAAAATTTCTGAACCCAAGACACTTCTTCCTCTGTTGTTGTCGTCTGCACTGTGTGGACAGATTACCATAATCTGAATTAACATCACTAAGGGTTAGAACCCAAAGAGTGTGAGCTGCAGTCAGTTCACATCTGCTTCACTTGGTGTTCAGAACAATATTTCTAGACTCTTCAGAGGCGAAGGGGAAGCAGGGAGTGACTTGGCCTTTCCTTCATAATTGCCATTCCTTGCCATGACTTGGTGAGGACTTGTGACCTGTGTTAGCTTGGCTGCTGAGATGGCAGCTGCAGAGTACCTCTGTGACTGTGTCCCAGAGCAGCAAGGAGGTTTCTGAACTTCTCAGAATCACAGCAACATTCAGGTTGGAAAAGACCCTCGAGATCATCAGGTCCAACCATTAACCCTATTCTGCAAAGTCCACCCCTAAGCCATATCCCCAAGCACCACACCTAAGCGACCTTTGAACACCTCAGGGCTGGTCACTCCACCCCTCCCTGGGCAGCTCACTCCAGTGTCTGACCACTCCTGCTGGGGAAAAAAATCTTCCTCATTTCCAGCCTAAACCTGCCCTGCTGCAGCTTGAGGCCATTGCCTCTTCTGTCACCGATGACCTGTGAGCAGAGACCAGCACCAACCTCTCCACAGAGCTGTAGAGAGCAGTGAGGTCTCCCCTCACAGCCCCAGCTCCCTCAGTCGCTCCTCACGAGGTTGCAGTACTCTGCAGTACTCTGAGCTCCAGCTGCAGTACTCTGAGCTCCAGCTGGTGGCTGGCAGACTGACCTGCATTTTGGTGTCCTCAGCACATGGCACATTCCTGGGCCACATCCGCCTGGAGCCTCACAAGCCGCAGCAGATCCCCATCGACTCCACGGTGTCCTTTGGCGCCTCCACGCGGGCATACACCCTGCGGGAGAAGCCTCAGACGCTGCCCTCGGCTGTCAAAGGAGATGAGAAGATGGGGGGGGAAGATGAAGAGCTCAAGGGCTTGCTGGGCTTGCCAGAGGAGGAGACAGAGCTGGATGTGAGTATGATGGCACATTGCACCGAGCTGGTTCTTCTGGCTAGCCTGGAGGTGCTCCTGCCCTAGAGAACCATAGATCATGGAACCACAGACTGCATCAGGTTGGAAGGGACCCTCAAAGGTCAGCTTGTCCTACCCCCTGCAGGCAGCAGGGACAGCTCCAACTAGAGCAGGCTGCCCAGGGACACATCAAGTTTGATCCTGAATATCTCCAAGGATGAGCCCTCCACCACCCATCCCTGGGCAGCCTGTTGTAGTGTCTCACCTCCCTCACTGTGCACAACTTCCTCCTGATGTTCTGCCCTGCTCCAGTTTGAAACCATTGCCTCTTGTCCCATCCCCACAGGCCCTTATGAAGTCCCTCCCCAGCCTACCTGTAGGTCCCCTTCAGATTTCAAAATGCTGCTCTGAGGTCTCCAACTTCTTTGCTTAGGTTTGGGTTCTTAATCTCTTGGCCTTGAACATAGCCTGAGGTGTCCTGTGCACTCAGATATGCACAGACTATCTGGTTTTGCCATCACAAGCCTGAAATGATGCTGCTTCCCAGGATCAGTGACCTAATAATCCTGAGGTGATCTTCTCAGAAAGGCTTGCCAGGGATGCAGATCCTCCAGCTACCACCCCTCCAGGTCAGGAATGATTTCCCAGGCTCCTCCCCACTGGCAGGTGACAGTGAATGCTCCTCTCCTTCCCAGCCAGCTCGTGCAGAGGCAGAAAGCAGAGTCTGTGGCACATGTAGGGTGGTTGGGGTTGGAAGGGACCTCTCAGGATCATCTAGTCCAGCGCCCCAGCTCAAGCAGGGTCAGCTGGAGCAAGGTGCCCAGCACCATGTTGTCAGGCTCTGAATGTCTCTGCATCCTCCTTGGGCAGGCTGCTGCAGCTCTGGAGCCCTCCTCCTTCCTGGGGCTCTAAAGCTGCAGCTAGGCAGTGTGCTGTGGTGGTTGGGTGTGCACAGCCACAGGATGGAATCAGGCTTCACACAGGAGCTGCTGACACTGCTTCTTCTGCAATTTGCCCCTAGAACCTGACAGAGTTCAATACAGCCCACAACAAGAGGATCTCCACACTGACCATCGAGGAAGGGAACTTGGACATCCAGAGACCAAAGAGGAAACGGAAGAACTCCAGAGTCACCTTCAGCGACGACGACGAAATCATCAATCCGGGTAAGAAGCTGAGCTTAATCTGTAGTTGATGCCCTGAAGACCTTCTTCCCAGTGTTCCCATAGGGATTGCTCATGGATAAGGAGAGCAGAAATGTGGCAGACAGTGTTTGGCATCTGCTATTTCAGAGAAGCTACATGTTCCACCTGAGGCTTCGAGCTTTCTTCTAGAGAGCAGTGATGCCTGCCCTGAGCCTCCTCTTCCCCAGGCTTTGAACTTTCTTCTACCTGCAAACCAGCTGCATGCTTTGTGCAGGACAGGGACATCACTGCCCAGAATGCTCCCACCTTGGAACAGTCTCATGGCTCCAAAAGCAGGAACATGGTTTAATTTTTCTGCCTTCTTTAAAACCTAATTGGGAACTGAACTCATTTGGTTTTCATCTCTCCCTTAGTGCTTTCCTTACCTGTTGCCCAGGGAATGTCTGTCTGAGGCTCAGAGTTTTCTGACTTCATCTCTGAAACAAGTCACTCTCATCCCTCATGCCAGTTCCCAATTAGTCATTTCTCTCCCTTAGCTGTTTTATATTCCTGCCATTCCTATCCCTGATGGCTGCTATTCCATTTAACAGGACTAGCCTGTTCAGGAGCATGCATTTTAAAGAGTCTGGGGCTGGTTTCCCCTGGCAGCAGCATGCCCTGGTTTACAAGGGTGTGCAGGGCAGTGACCAGAACATCCTGCTGCCAACAGCAACCTTCACACCACCAGAAAGAGAATTCTTTCAGACTTCAGACACTGCTTTGAATTCTTCTCCTTCAAGGCTCCCCCAGGATTTCTGGGACGAGCTGCTGCACCTCTGAGCATGTGCAGAGCCTTGTCAGCAGCAGCTCTCAGCCCACAACTCCTCCTGGTCAGTGCCATCTGCTCCCCTTCCCCCTTCTCCAGCCTTTCTCACCTGCTGAGCCCTCCTCAAGACACGGCCACGAGATGTCCCTTTGGCTCTGACTGAGCATGAGCCAGCAGTGAGCCCAGGTGGCCAAGAAAGCCAGAGGCATCCTGGCCTGGCTCAGGAGCAGTGTGGGCAGCAGGAGCAGGGAGGTTCTTCTGCCCCTGTGCTCAGCACTGCTCAGGCCACACCTGGAGTGCTGTGTCCAGTTCTGGGCCCCTCCATTCCAGAGAGATGTTGAGGTGCTGGAAGGTGTCCAGAGAAGGGCAGCAAGGCTGGGGAGGGGCCTGGAGCACAGCCCTGTGAGGAGAGGCTGAGGGAGCTGGGGGTGTGCAGCCTGCAGCAGAGGAGGCTCAGGGCAGAGCTCATTGCTCTCTGCAGCTACCTGAAGGGAGGTTGTGGCCAGCTGGGGTTGGGCTCTGCTGCCAGGCACCCAGGGACAGAACAAGAGGACACAGCCTCAAGCTGTGCCAGGGCAGGTTCAGGCTGGGTGTGAGGAAGAAGTTCTTCCTAGCAAGAGAGATTGGCATTGGAATGGGCTGCCTGGGGAGGTGGTGGAGTGCCCATGCCTGGAGGTGTTTAAGAGGAGGCTGCATGAGGCACCAGGGGTTAGTTAATGAGAAGGTGTTGGTTGGACTCGATGAGCTCAGAGATCTTTTCCAACCTGCTTAATTCTGTGATTCCTCTGAGCTGGGCCTGAGAAGGTCCAAGTTCTCCATGTAGACTCCTTCACTGGCAGCTGTTGTGTCTCCTCCTGTACCCTTACTGAAGCCTTCCCTGCTCTTGCCTTTCCAGAGGACGTGGACCCATCTGTGGGGCGCTTCAGGAACATGGTGCAGACAGCAGTGGTCCCTGTCAAGGTACAGAGTAACTCCCAGCTCTCTAATCCATACATCAAAGGAAGTTCTTTCCAGTGAGGGTGGTGAGGCACTGGAACAGGTTGCCCAGGGAGGTTGTGGCTGCTCCCTCCCTGGAGGTGTTCAAGGCCAGGTTGGAGGAGGCCTTGAGTGAGCTGTGCTAGTGGGAGGTGTCCCTGCCCATGGCAGGGGGTTGGAACTGGACGATCCTTGAGGTCCCTTCCAACCTTACTATGCTATGATTCTATCAACACATTCCAGGGATCAACTCTCTCTAGGAATTACCCCTCAGGAGCAGCATGTTCTGTGGTGGGAAGTGTCACTATTAAGCAAAAGCCATGGTCACATTTCACAGCAGCAGTGGTCACTTCCCTTCAAATCCAGCCTGGGCTCTTCTCTCTCAGTGACAGGTGGGGGCAGTGGCAGGCTTGGGGTCTTTCTCCCTCCTAACAAAGAAACACTTGCAGAGGACTTCAGCATGGCAGTTTCCAGGCAGCAGTTGAAGTTGTGGGAAGCATAAAAACAGAAAGTGCCAGGTTGGTTGGTTGAAGATTTCCTAAGGTTGTCTGTGGGGCTGGCAGGGTTTAGGCTTTGCCCCAGGGTGAGGGTGCTGCCAGTGCTGTGTTTAATGCAGAAAGGAGGGTTTGTGATCGTTGAGAGTAGCCAAGCCCCAGGGTCACAGCAATGCCACTTGCTGCTGTGTGGGAAGGGATAATTCTGCAGAAGCCCAGACTATGGCAGGAGATTCAAATGATCAGGAACTAGACAAAACCACCCAGGGGATCTAGAAGGTGCAGTTCCTTACTGTGGGGAGAAGGAGGCTCTGTGCTACTGACCAAAGTCCTGCTCAGTCCAGTGTTCAGGACAAGCTCAAGACTGGAGGTAAGCAGGTGCTCAGACCTGAGCTCCACCTCCTGTCACCCCTTCCTGCCCTCTGCACCCTCGAGAGTTTGCCGTTGGGTGGTTTGCAAGGAAAACAGAGCTGCGCAGGGTCCGTGCGGGTCCGCGGCTGGCCTGTGCCTCTCGGGGCCGCAGGCTGCCTGCTGGCCGCGCTGACGCTGCCCTCTCCCTGTCCCCGTCCCTGTCCCTGTGGCTGTCTCCCCGCAGAAGAAGCGCCTGGAGGGCTCGGGCGCGCTGGGCAGCGAGGAGGCAGCGTCGCGGCGCCTGCAGAGCTTCCCCTACAGCGGAGGACTCTACGGGGGGCTGCCGCCCACACACAGCGAGGCTGGCAGCCAGCCGCACGGCGCCCACGGCACGGCCCTCATCGGCGGCCTGCCCATGCCCTACCCCAACCTCGCCCCCGACGTGGACTTGACTCCCGTTGTGCCCTCGACGGTGAACATGAACCCGGCGCCGAACCCTGCCGTCTTCAACCCCGAAGCTGTGAACGAGCCCAAGAAGAAGAAGTACGCGAAGGAGGCGTGGCCGGGCAAGAAGCCGACCCCGTCCCTGCTGATCTGAGCCGGGCAGAGCTGGGGGAGGGTGGGAGCAATGAACTCCAGGAACTGTGGCTGTGCGGTATCGTCTTTTTAAACTTCCAGTGACCTAAGCAGCTGTAAACCCGAGGTGGGAGAAGTGAGATGTCCTTTACAGACCTGTCTGCAAACGTTTTTATATGTCTGTGGAAACACAAATACAGCTGTCACCTCCTTTTGAACAACAGCACCTGGCAGCCTTTTCTTAGCCCCAGAAGTACTTTTGATAATGTCACCACCCCTCTGAATTCTGATCTGTGCCCTGAAGGGGCAGAGGCATCGATTTTAATTCTCACTTAGGGCATGACCCTGCAAATCTGTGTCATTAGGTGTGGTGCTTACTACCAGGAGTCAGGTTCCTGCAGGCTCTGCTGCTGGCAGGGCAGCTGTATCACAAGTCAGTGTTTTTGGGGCCAAGCCTTTAGGAGCTCTCAGACTTGCAAAGTAGAGGTCAGCTTTTATTTGTTACACTTTGACACACACACACACACACACACACACACACACCCCTCCAGCATGGGGCATTACCCTTTGGGGGTTGCTTTGGGTTTTTAGTTTGGCTACAGCTTGTTTGAATTCCCCCCTGAAACACTACATGATCCCATTGGGGCATGAGGTGGAGCTGAGCTGGATGAGAGTCTGAGCTTGCCTGGCTGTTGCCCAGCGTTGTGCAGTGGAGTGCTGGGTGGGTGGGCAGGTGAAGGGGTGCACAGAGAGGTGGACCTGAGCTGGTGTGGGTGCTGGTAGCAGCAGACAAGGATGGCAGCCCTCCAGCATTTGCCTGCTGGATGGGCACTGTCTACACTTGCATGAACAACAGAGCAGAGTTGGATCTCTTCCCTGTGATGACTGAACACAGAACAGTTTCTTGGTGGCCCTTTTAATAGCTTCATTTTTGTTTGCAAATGGCACTTGGGAGCTTAGAGTGTGGGAGGTGCTACAAGACAGACAGGGTAGGGGGACACAATCTGCACCCTGACTGCCAGTGCCAGTGGATAGGAGCTGAGTGCTCCTCAGAGCTGGGATGGGAGCTCTCAGGAGAGGCTCTGCCTTGCCTTGAATAAAGCAGCACAGGAGTTGCTTTCATAGTGCTGCCTTTTGTCACTGCTTCATCACTTTTTCTCACTGATGAAAAGGAGCCCTTGGTGTGCTGCTGCCCTTCACCCCCTTTCGCTCTCGCCACTGCTTTGCCTGCGTCCGGACACTGTTTTGTCTTCATCCAAGGTCAGGCTGCAGCTCTGTTTCCCTTAGGCTCACCCTGGGCTGTTGTACATTCACCAGTCCAGCTGTGCAGTTCTACTCCTTGGTGGGGGGACTGTAGCAGGAAGTGGCACAGGCTGGCAGCAGCATGCCCAGCTGTCCCCTGCTGGCAGGCGGCTGGCGCAGTGCCGTGCTGTGGCTGTCCTGCTGCGTGCACTCCCAGGTGCTCCCAAATCAGGGTGATCAGAGGATTGCTTCTGTCAGGTTGCTGAGCTGGCAGTGGGCTGCTCCTTTCACAGGAGGGAGGGCTTTAAGGGATGCTTTGTTCCCCTCCTCACACCATCAGATCCAGCTCAAGCTGCTGCACCTCCTCCGTGGTGCAGTTGTGCCCCTCTATGTTTAGTTTAGTCCTCAGATGTGCTGCTTCCAAACACTCCATGCTGACTTCAAATCTTCCTCCTGTGATTTTTAATTTTGCCTCTTTCTGATATGTAGAGTTTTCTTTTTCCAGCCAGTCTGCTTCATGAAGGCAACTCTGTAGGGTAAGACTAGGTAGGGCAAATAGAAGTGGAACAGGTTTTGTCCTTCCTTTGTTCCATTTCTGGCTGTTGGTGGGCTGGGTTTTTTTTTGGGGGGGGGGGGGGGGGGAGGATGGTTTGGGTGGTTTGGTTTGGGTTTTGGGTTTTTTTTTGCAAGTGGCTCTTTGCAAGATCTTTCTTGACAAGGGAAGCTTTGCTGCTCGGTGGTTTTTAAAGCTCTTCTCCTCCCTGTGTTTGAACAAGCTCTCATTATTTCAGAGCTGTGGGGCCGTAGCTGGCCCTTAGGGAGGGAGCAAGCCAACATCCAGGGCTTTGTACAGAGGTTTGTACACTTGTGTAATATGTAAGAGGCCTTTTCACACCTTCTGTTGAGCTTTTTACCTGTAACCTTTACTATGTTGTAAATTAAATGCAGATTTTGCCAGTTTGGGCAGTGTTAGTGTTGTCTTCGTTCCCAGCCTGCACCCTGCATGCTGTGGTGCCCTGGTGAGGGCCTTCTGCCCTGCCGAAGTGCAGGCAGCACTGCAGGGCTTCTTCTTAGTGGTTGGCTCAGGCTGCAGCTCCTAAAGCTTCTTTGGCTGTGACCTGCTCTGCTGCCTTGTGCTGCAGCTCTGCACACAAGTGACGTTGGACAGCTCTGCAGCTGCTTTTGTTTCCTGAGCCAAGTTTTATCTGGTTCTGGCATAATCCTCTCTGCAAGACTTTTGCTTTAGAGCCTAGCTTTGCTCTTCTCAGTGCCCATATTGCTGCCTCTGGCATGCAGAGTGGCCATGGGCAGTCTAAATGCACCAACCAGCCTTTGTCACACTGTCTCTGCAGCTTGTCCTTGGCTCACTGGGGAGAGCTGTAATAGCAAAGAGTGAGCTGGGCCCTGGCTGAAGATAACCACACAGGGCTGAGAGAGATACCCAAGCCTGGCTGAGTTTAGTGCCAGTTGGGCTGTTTGTGAGTGTCCAGACTGAGGAGGATTAAATTGAAGATTATCAAGGGTTCAGCAAGGGGAAATCAGGCTTGGCCAACCTAAGAGCCTTCTGTGATGGGGTGTCTGAATGAGTAGATGAGGGGAGAGCAGTGGCTGTTGTCTGCCTCAGCTTCAGCAAGATTTGGCACTGTCTCACCCCATCCTCCTCGGGAAGCTCAGGCAGCGTGGCTCAGGGGAGTGGGCAGTGAGGTGGATGAGAACAGCTGAGTGGCAGAGCTCAGAGGACTGTGATCAGTGCTGCAGGCTCCAGCTGGAGACCTGTGGCTGGTGATGTTCCCCAGGGGCCAGGACTGGCTCCAGTCTTCTTCAGTGTTTTCCTCGATGACCTGGATGAAGAGACAAAGAGTCCCCTCAGGCAGTTTGCTGAAGGTCCCAGACTGGCAGCAGTGGCTGACAGCCCTCAAGGCTGTGCTGCCACCCAGGGAGGCCTGGGCAAGCTGAGAGCTGGGCAGAGGAATCTCCTGGAGTGCATCGAGGGCAAGTGCAGGCTCCTGCAGCTGTCGAAGAACAACTCCCTGCAGCAGTGCAGAGCAGAGGTTGAGCTGCTGGAAAGCAGCTCTTCAGAGAGGACCTGGCAGTGGTGGTGGACAGTGAGTTGCTCATGAGCCAGCACTGGGCCAGGACATCAGCAGTGTCCTGGGGTGCCTTAGCAAGAGTGCCCAGCAGGTCAGGGCAGGTTCTCCCACTCTGCCTTGCTGAGAACACACCTGGAGTACTTTGGGCCAGTTCTGAGCTCCCCAGCACAAGAGACAGGGAACTGCTGGAGAGTCTCCAGTGGAGGCTGCAAAGCTGCTGAGGGGCCTGGAGCAGCTCTGAGGAGCAAAGGCTGAGAGCCTGCAGAAGAGCAGCCCCAGAGGGGAGCTGAGCAATGCTCAGCAAGAGCTAAAGGGTGGGGGGGCAAGAGCCTGGGGCTGGGCTCTTTTCAGTGGTGCCCAGGGACAGGACAAGAGGCAATGGGCACAAACTGGAACCTGAGAGGTTTCACTTAAGCATAAAGAAAAACTTCTTTACTTTGAGGGTGGCAGAGCCCTGGAGCAGGCTGCCCAGAGAGGTTGTGGAGTCTCCTCTAGAGACTCAAAACTCACCTGAGCATGTTCCTGTGCAACCTGATCTGGGTGCTGCTGTTGTAGTGGGGTTGGACTAGGTGATCTCCAGAGGTCCCTTCCATCCCCACCACTGTGGTGCTGTGGTTTCTGTCCAGTCCTTTAGGTAGTCTGAGCAGTCACATTTCCATTGCTGTCAGCAGAAGGCTGAGTCTTCCCAACTCATGTGCAAGCTGCTGCTGGCCTGCTGCAGGAGGAAACAGTACAGGTTTAGTAGTGGAGGCCATGGCCTGACAAGTGCCCATGTTGGAGTAGCTGGTGGTTAACTACCTGGATTAAAGTCAACTTGCATCATGACCTAAAGCACTCTGCATTGTGGAATGCAGAGCTGGGAATGAAGAAGTGGAGAAGTTTGCAGCTGAATTGATTGAGCTGAAGAATGGTGGCAGAGTTTTCCAGGAACGTTTGTCCTCAAGGCAGTCACTGCAATGTCTTTGTTACCTCTCTTCTCTCTGTTGGCTCTGAAATACAAGAGAGCAGCACCCAGCAGCCATCCCAAGAGCCAGTAAAGAGCAGGCAGGAGTTGTCCTGCTCCCAATGTGCTGTGCAGGAAGGCACCAGCATGCCAGACCCTGTGATGGCATCTCTGAGGTAATGCATTTTGGAGAGGAGCAGAAACAGCTTCCAGTGCAGAGGTGGATGTGCCAGCTGGCATGTGCCAGCCTGCAGGAAATGGAAGCAGCATTTCCCCGGGGGGTGAGCTGTATCCCCGTGCCCCTGTCAGCCATGGGCCAGTCCTTTCTGAGAGGAGCTCAGGCAGTTCTCTCTGGTGCCTTTGTTGAAGAAGAAGGTTTGTAAGAGGAAGAGCTCCCAGAGCTCCTTCTCCATTAGCCTCTCCCATACAGGAAGACCAGAGTGGTCCCAGTAACAGGGTGAGGCCTGGAAAGAAGCTGATTCAGCAGAGGCTGCACTGCCTCCTTCAGCTTGGATAGTTCCTGCTTGTTGCCAGGCCAGAGGAGGTTTGTGCTGCACTGCAGGCAGCTTCACAAACCTTCAGGGGGAGAATGCTTCAGGCTGAGAGCAGCTCTCCTTGGCTCCTAAGAGGCGATGTCCCCCCTGGCTCACCTGGCACCTTCTGTGCTCACCTCTCTGGGGTCAGAGGTGCTGCTGGTGTTGGAGGTGTGACCCTCCCTGTTCTAATGCCAGGCCCCCAGCTGCAGCCAAACAGCAGCAAAGTGTAGGGCTCAGACAAGCAGCACAGCAGCCCCTGTGGGCTGCCTGAACTCTGCAGAAGCTCTGCAGGCCTCTTGTGCTCTGCAGGGCAATTTCTTTAGGCCATGTTTGTGTTTCTCCAGTTGAGTTTGGACACCACAAGAGCAGGTAGACAACTTTGTCCCTGTAGCTGCTTGTGGCTGCTGTGACTTTCATCCCCATGGGCTGGAGTTGACTTGTTCAAGGCTCATTCTTGACCTCCCTATGGAAGCTTTTCTCTGTTCTGCAGCACAGAGCTCCTCTGCCTCTGCCCCTGTGTCTGTCCTTCACTTACTCTGGCTTCCAGCCACACCACGTGCAGCAAATGAAGATGCAGCCCCGTGGGTAGGAGGACTGGTGCAAGGAAAGCTGTGAGACCCAAACATCTTGCCTCTCTGAGCCCAGGAATGGTGTCCAGAGGCCAAGAAGGTCTAAAATTGGGAGACAACAAAGTCACAGGCCCAGGTGAGAACCTGGAAGCCTAGAAATGAGTGGTACCAACACTGCCCATGTTGTGTGGGGTGGAATGGTGCCCTCTGGGTGAGAACTGGACACCAGTGGGATGCTTTCCCAGTAGCTGCATCCACCAGCTGTCACCTGAGCAGCAGGGACACACAGAACATCATCTGCAGTGGAGCCCTGCCCACAGGGATGCCTATGAGGGCAGTGCCTGCCTGTTGCTGCTTCAGTGCAGATCCTGAAGTGAAGCTTGCCCAGGGCTCTCAGGGTTCAGTAGCCTCAGGAACTGTCATCTCCAGCTGGTACTGAGTGCAGCCCACGGCGAGCAGCAGGGAGGAGGCTCACAGAGGAGAAATGCAGGAGTTGGTACAAGCTCCAGTCTGAAGTGGAGAAGAGAGAACTGTCAGGGTGGTGACCACTGTGGTGCTCTGAAGCTTCTAAGTCTCCTGCCAGCATCAGCTGCCAGAAAGCTCTTTGAATGGCACTGACCAACTGTAGATGCTCCTGTGGGATCCACCAGCAAACTTGGTGCAAGCTGAACCCATCTATGGGGGTATCTCTGTCTGGAGACAGTGCTGGAGTTCAGCTGCAGGGAGAGGTCTTTACCCCAGCACCTGCTTGCCCTTCCCCTCTGCGTGGTCACCAGCCTGGGAGCACAGAAACTCCTCCTGCTTTACAGCAATCCTTTGCTCTGTGCTCCTGCTTCCCCTTGGGCTGATGTGTGCTGGGTTTGGGGGGGGGNGGTTCCACCAGTCTCTAGCAGAGGCATTTCTGCCTAGCCTGTGGGGAGCTGATAATGGCCCTTTGGTGACAGTTGGTAGCCAGCAGGTTCCTCATCAGTATCAGCCTGCACATCTGGCTTTGTGCTGTGCTTGTTACCTTTTAACAGCTTTATCTCAGCTGCTGAGGGTGCAGAACTCAGGTGGCTGTGCAGAGATGCAGGCATTACAGCTGCTTGCTGATGAGCAGAATCCTGCTCAAGGCCATCACTCCTCCCTGCCCAGCATTTGCAGACTGATCCTGGCAGTGTTTTCACATCTGCCTGTGGTGTTAACAAGGATCTGTCCTCCTCTGCCGAGCAAAACACACAACTGCAGGGCAAAAAAAGCAGTTGCATCTTTTCCTGGCTCGCTGCCTGAGGCAGGAAGTGGCAACTTCCTCTACTGCAAGTCCTCTGCTTCTGCTGCCCATCCCCATCCCTCTTCTTAGGTCCTCAGCAAGGTAAGAAAGAAAAGTGCCCCTGGGTCCTGGCTCACCCAGCCCCCTGTGCTGTGCTCTGCAGTGGTGAAGGATTGCTTGGAGCAGGAGGAGAGGATCCCTCTGCAGGGAAATAAAAACTGCCTGAGCTGGGGCCTGGGCCAGTCACCGGCCTCAGGGAACACAAGGACCTGCCTGCTGTGGTGAGAGGCAGCTCCTGGGAGCTTCAGCAGGTAAGCATGGGCAGACCCTGCAGAGCCATCAGGGCCCTCTGGCACTGACCTACCCTCTTGGCTTCTCTGCACAGGTCCTCTGGCCTTGGCAGCGAGCTGGGTGCTGAGCCCTGGGCTGTTTTATCACTTGGTGCCCCCATCCCTGGTGCACTGCTGCTGTGCTCTGGATGCTGCTCTGCTCTCACAGGGAACCCCTCTGAGGAGGGAACCTCCTGGGCAGGGTCACCTCTGAATTTGAGCTCGGAGAGGTGGAGATGCTGCTCCCAAAGAGGGGCCACAGTCCAGGGCCCGTGTCTAGCCTAAGCTATCCTGACATCACCCACGAGTGGCTGCTGTGGAGACGTCTGCAAGGAGAAGGGAAAGGTCAGCTCTGCGCAGCCTGCTGGCTGCGGGGAAGTGAAGGCTCTTCAGGGAAGGGGCTGGGCTGGGCTTGATGAGTCTGTGAAATAAAGTAGCAGTTCCCAGGGCCCTGCTGGGGCTGGCCTGGCCCTCCCCTCGCAGGCTGAGCAGACAGGTGGGCACCAGCCTGACACTGAACAGTGAAAATGTTCCAGGCATTTATTCAGCTCCAGACTTCAGCTGGCTCTGGGATGATGGAGCACTGACAGGTCTGCTGCTTTCTTCTGCAGCTTCTTTCTTGTTCCCAGAGGCATCCCCAACCTCACAGCTTTGCCTCTGGGCAGAGCAACCTCCTTTGCCCATCCCCTGATGAAATCAGGCTCAAGGCTAAGCTACCAGGAGAGGATCGCAGGCACTGCTGGCTCACAGCAGGGTCTCTTGATGATGTCGCTGCCTCTCCTTGCAGCTCTTCCCCATCCCTGAAGGGATGCTGCTCCCTCCTTGGCTCTGACCCCCCATGGCCAAGCCCTGGCTCTCCAGTGCTGGAGCTCAGAACCTAGAGACCCGCTCCTTGAAGCCTCTTCACACAAGAGGCAGTAGCCTTTTGAGCTGCCCACAGCTGCACCCCACGGCCGTGTCCCTAGTGTCTGTGTCCTGGGCTTGGACACCACCACAACACCCCTGGTGGGCAAGGAGCTTTGCACATCAGGTGCTCAGCTGCCCGTGCAGAGCCAGGCTCTGCAGCCGAGCTCCCAGCAGCTCCTGGAGCAGTTCCCCTGCATCGCCTCTGCCCTGGGCACTGAGGGCTGCTGGAGCAGCATCGTGCCAGAGCCTTGGCACTGAGCCCTGGGAAGCTGCACCAGATCCGCTCTGCACCAGCTCTGCTCAGTGCTGGGCTACCTCAGCAAAGAGCAGACAGGTTTGGGTGTCTCCTCTAACCACAGCCTGAACCGTGGGCTGCTGAGCTTTGGCCACTGCACGTTCCTGGCTCCTGAACTGACATTTTCATTGTGGACATCTAAGACTGATTTTCAAACTAATTCCTTCTTTTCCCTGGCCCACTCGCATTTTCCCCAGACTGGCAGCAGAGAACAGGCAGGCAGGGCTGGCTCTCTCCAGCAGCACACAGCAGGGCAGACTTGCTTTCTTCCTTCAGCTCTGGCCAGAGGTCTTAGCTGTATCCACGCTCTGGGTTGCCAGCGATGCCCATCACAGCCACCCATTCCCTGCTAAGAGGCCCTCAGGCAGCTTTGCCAGCTCGGCTCTGGACTTTCTAGGTCAGTGCTGGCTCTTTAGGGCTTGCCTGGGGACCGGGAAATAGACCCTTGGTGTGCAGAGACCTTGGCTGTTGGCTCTTCGACCTGCCCTGGGGTTTAGAGAGCAGCTCCTCTGTTAGCTCTTCCCTGGACTCTACATCAGAGCAGCCAAACCCCCACGGAGGGACAAGCTCTGCAGATCTGGGGGCTTCATTACACTACACTGAGAGCTTCCTGATCTCCTGTGGTTAGACTAAACCACACCTTCTGCCCCAGCTGCTGGCACAAAACATTCCACCCAGATGCTGTGCCCCATCCCCATTCCATGAGGTGAACACTGCCTGCTCTGGGAGGAGCAGACCCAGAACTGAACCCTGGGTGCAAGAAAAGGGATGTGAGAATGACATCACCAGAGGGCAAGGTGGTCATGGGGCTGGGCACACTACCTGCCAGGACATTCGGGGAAGCTGGGCTGGCTTTGCCTGCCGCAGAGGAGGAGAAGGCAAATCTGCCAGCAGCCTGCAGCTGCTCGAGGGGCAGTTTGCTCAGAACGGAGCCAAATTCTTTCCAGCAACGGCAGGCAGGGGCCAAACGGCCACGCAGACAGCATCAGAGCTGCAGGCTGAGCATTGGGAGAACAGCTCCCGGGGGAGGGCAGTGCAACCCTCCTGCAGAGGACAGAGGGGGCTGCCCAGACCTTGACAGATCTGACTTGCTCTGGTGCCAAGGAGAGTCCAGCTCCAAATGCCAACAGTGCCTGAAGAGCTTCAGCTGTGCCTGCTGCCCTGACAGCCCCCGTGGCATGCTGAAATTGCCTGGTGCAGGCAGATTCTCGATGTGCCAGCACTGCCCTCGGGTTGCTTCACCCTGCCTAACAGGAAACACCAATTCCTTTAACTGCAGCTGGCTTCCATGGCTGGAGTCGCAGCAGGGAAGGTCTCTGCTGCACCATCCACATGAAATGCCTCTCTCCAAGGTCCATTTCTGCACGAGAGGTTCCATGGCCGTGCTGCTGGGTGCTCCAGAGCTCTGCACAGAGGGGGACGGCGTTGGAATCAGCTCCGGGCTCTGCTGTCACCCCTGCTGCCAGTCTGCAGCTTCAGTTTGATTCACAGGAGAAATAAAACCAAGGTGATCACAAAGATGAAGCTAATGGCCACGCATTTCTGCATCATCTCCAGGCATGGGACTCCACCACCTCCCTGGGCAGCCTGTGCTAATCCCTTGCAGCAAAGAAATTTTTTCCTCATCTCCAACCTAACCCTCCCCTGGCACAATTCCAGGCATTTGCTCTCCTTCTGTCACCTGAGACTGGGCAGCAGAGCCCAACCCCCACCTGGCTGCAGCCTCTTCTCAGAGAGCTGCAGAGAGCAATGAGCTCTGCCCTCAGCCTCCTCTTCCCCACACTGCACACCCCCAGCCCCCTTAGCTGCTCCTCCCCAGCCCTGCTCTCCAGACCCTTCCCCAGCTTCGTTGCCCTTAGATGGATGTTTGTGCCAGGGGCAGGTGGGGTCTGAAGGCCCAGAGGTGAGCAGGGTGGAGGTGCCTGTGTGTTTGTAAGGGCTGTCTGGACACAGCCGCTCTTCACTCTCTCTGCTGGGGTCCACCTGGGCCTCCCCCTGCCCCATAGCATCATCACTCTCTCTGCCCCAACGGTGGAGGGGCAGAGCTGGTGACAGGAGGCAGCCTGGCCACCCCCGGCTGCAGCATTGGTCCAGCCCGGACAAACCAGGGCAGACCTGGGGGGGTCCATGCCTTGCCCCACCCACAGCCCCCCCAAGGCCATGACTGGGGAACACCGAGCCAGGCTGTCAGTCAGGCTGGAGAGCGGCCAGCAACGTGGGTCTGTGGCCAGAGAGGAAACTTGCCTCTGCCAGGAGCAGAAGTGAAAGGCAGAAGAGAAAGCAGAGCCCAGAGGCACTTCCCAGGCACTTCCTTCTGCAGTGCCCCAGGGCAGGCAGCAGCAGGGCCATGGAGCCTCTCTCCTTCCAGAGCTACATCTGCTCCCTGGACCTCGCCACACTGCCCCGCATCCTCAGGATCTCCTCTGGGGTCTACTTCCAAGGTGAGTGCTGGGTACCTGCTGCCCCTGAAGGGTGCCCAAGGCTGTGCCACCTCCCCCGACCATGCCACTGCAACCCCAGCCTCACCATGAAATTGCTGGTCCCCTGCCAGGAGGATGCCTGGGCCCAGGGAGAGGAACAGGTTTTTGTGAGTGGGCACTGGTGCCTAGGGCACAGCTTCTTGCAAAAACCTTTCTTTGCTACAGGCAGTGCCCACCCAGCTGAGTACCCCAGTACATCTGGCCATGCTGCTAGGAAAGTGGTGGGGCACCAAAAACCACCCAAGCTGGTCCTCCTCCAGGTAGTGAACCACCTGCCAGCACCAGACCTGGCAGGGATTGACCCACTTGGTGGCTGGGGGGTGGGGGGTGTTGGTGTTGGGAGATGGCCCTGGACCAGTCCCCAGTGCCAGGAGCCCAACAAGTGCTCAGTCAGCAGCCTGCTCTGAGCTCTCTGCTTTCTCCTGGACCACCTCCCTGGAGACATCTCAGGATGAGGAGAAGCCTTTACCAACTGCTTCCTCAGCTGGTGGCAATGCTGCTGGTGAAACCAACCCATAAACTGCCAAACGCTTTTGTTGCCTTTCTGGAGCTCCCCAGACAAGCTGGGGGTGCACAGCAGGCTCCTGGCAGCACCACTGTGCCCATGCCACCAGGACTTAGAGGGCTTGTTTAGGTTACCCTGACTGTTAGAGAGCAGAAGCGTTTGGAGTGGCCTCACTCTGCTCCTCTGCAGCTCAGCTGAGCTGGTTCCAGCACTCCCACAGGTCCCTGGTGGCATTGATCGCTCCCGAACGTTGCCAGAGGAGTGCCAATGGCACCGCTCCGGCAGCAGCAGCTCCTTTGGCAGCCGTTAGCAGTCCTGCTGCAGCACCTGGCACCAGCTGCTTTGCACAGCAGGGTGAGTGTCCCGAGTTCATCCCAGGGAGGGAGAAGTTTGGGGCTGCACAGAAGGTTTGGCAGCAGCTCAGTGAATGCAGAGACTTAAGGGTAGAAGGGGGCTGGAAGGGACCCTCCAAGGGCATCTTGTGTAACCCCCTGCAGGCAGCAGGGACAGCTCCAACCAAGGCAGGCTGCACAGAAACACAGCAAGGCTGAACTTGAATGTCTCCAGGGATGGAGCCTCCACCACCTCCCTGGGCAGCCTGTGCCAGGCTCTCCCCACCCTCACAGTGCACAACTCCCTCCTGGTGCCCAACCTAACTCTGCCCTGCTCCAGTTCCAAACCATTGCCCTCAGCCCGTCCCCACAGCCCCTTCTGAGCAGTCCCTCCCCAGCTTGCCTGCAGCTCCCCTGCAGATATCAAAATGCAGCTCTGAGGTCTTCCCAGAGCCTTCTCCAGGCTGAACAGCCTCAACTCTTTCAGTCTCTTCATTTCTGGACTTCCTGCCCAGATCTTAGCATTTCTGGCTTTTTGTTAGTGAAACTCCTGGTAAGTCCCCAAGATGTTAAATAAAACTGCTGCTGGTCTCTGCTGCTGCTCCTGTCAGGCTCTTCGGGCTCACTCCTCACTTCCTCTGCACAAAGCAGGATCTGCAGAACCATTCTGGCCTGGGGCTGTGGTGGGGCTGAAGAGAGCTTTTGGGTCATGGACAGCACATCCTCAGCCATGTGTGTCTGTGTGTCTTGCTGCCAGCCATCTATGCCACATGTGTATGGAGTTAGCCAGGCCTCTGTACCCAGAGTGTGCTCTGGGCACTGCAGCTCCCTTCCTTTTCAGCCCATGCCCCTGATGCTGTCAGTGTGCCCAGGCACAGAAAGGCTGAAGGGGGCACCATGGCCTACACAACATGCAACACTTTATGCAACTTCCTAGCTTGCAGCCCACCTCTTCCTGTCATTGATTTTTTTACTTTCTTTTTTCTCACTTTGAGGTTCTCCTCACTCCCAGGGGCCAGGTACTATCATTCCCATCCCTCTGCTCTCACCTGTGCTCTGTGGCTGAGCAGTGGTCAGCAGTGCCTGCAGCAGCACATCCAGCCTTGCCTCCAGGTCTCCTGTCCAGACCCACCAGAGCAGCTGTGCATGCCAGGGCCCTAAACCAACATGTTCCCAGTGACCACAGGCACCAGTCCCTCCCTGCTCACCCCATGAGTCTGCCAGCCCCACTGCCCACGGAGCAGCTCTGCTCTTCCCTCAATACCTTCCCTCCTGGCCCTGCACCCTCCACCCCCATCCCCTGGCCCTCTTCTGCAGCCCCAGAGGTCAAGAGTCCCCAGCCACAGGGACAGGGTTGTCTGTGTACCCATGACTGCCAGGACGCCAGGGCTTGGCTTACATCCCAGAAAGGACACAGCCTGTGGCCAAGGCCAGGCCACAGCTCAGTCCCTTCCTTGCTGCCCTGAGGATCTCAGCACAACTGGCCAAGCACTGCCCCCCCTGCTATGTACCTGGTGCTTGCTAATGCCACATCATGGCTACCTGTGATGGGAATCACTAAATCACCAAGACTGGCTGGGACCTGGAGAACTCATTCAGGCCACCCCACAGCTCAAGCAGCATCAGCAGGAGCTCGTTGCTCAGACTTTGTCCAGCTGGGTTCTATCTCCAGTGATGGAGACTCCATAAGCTCTCTGGGCAGCCTATCCCAATGCTTGGCAATCATCACAGCAGAGAAAAGTTTGCTTACGTCCAGAGGAAGCTCCAGCTGTTTCAGTGTCTGCTCGTCCTGCCCATCTGTCACCAGCTTCTCTATGAGATGTGACAGGAGTTGGTGCCAGAAGCCTCGCTGGAGCCAAGGGGAAGGCCACCCTTGCTCTCCCCTCCCACCAGCTGCTCACTCCACTGCAGGCGCTCGCAGCTTGGGCAGTCTGAAGTCCCTCTGTGCTTCACAGTCCCAGGCACTTCGTCCTCCCTGTGACTGGAATCCAAAGTGAGGTGCTCCAGCAGCTTCCTAGGTTTGAGGGGAGCATGATTGGCCTGCAGGCCCCTCTCTGGCCTGCCTCAAAGACAGGAGTGACCTCCCTCGACTGTCCTTGGTGTCTTAGGTGGCCCCACGGACACAGGCGTGTCTGTGCTGTTCACTGCTTTCCTACTTGCTCCTCCTCCACCAAGGGCAGAGCTTCCTTACTACAGAGCTTTGCCCTGGTCTCAGGGGGGGTCCTGAAGGTTGGTCATGTCTGTGGCCAGGAAGGCACTGAGCACACTACCCTTCACCATGCCCTCTGTCACCAGCTCTCCTGCCTCACTCAGCACCAGACCCACTTTTTCTCCTGTCCTTATGTTCTTGACTTACTTGTAAGGAGCCTTTCTTGTTGCGCTTCACATCTCTTGACAGATCCAGCAGGCTTTGGCTTTGGCTTTCTTAACTCCATCTCTGCATACTAGGTTATGTCACTGCGTTCCTCCTGGGCCCCCTGCACCTACTGCCACCATTCATGAACCTGCCTCATGTCCTGAGTTCACTCAGGAGCTCCCAGGCATTGGGACAGGAGCCCCAACCACCTGCAGGCGCTCTGAGGGTGCAGGCAGGGATGGTTCAGAGGGTGTGAGGGACCCTCCAGGTTTTTCCATCACTGGCAGTGTTTAAGGCTAGGTTTGATAGGATTCATGGGTCTTGGAGCAACCAAACCAGGTGAGAGATGTCCCTGCCCGTGGCAGAGGGGTTGGACTATGTGACCTTTAAAGGTCCTTCCCAACCCAAAGCATTCCATGAGTCCATGAACTGCTGGCAGCAGCATCTTCTCTGAGGAGATCTCCTCCTTGCTTTGCAGGGTCTGTGTATGAAATCTCAGGCAGTGAATGCAGCTTGTCCACGGGAGACCTGCTCAAAGTCATGGTTGTGGAGCTGCATAAGGTGGTTTGTGAGGACATGGAGACAGGGCAGACAATGGAGCTGCTACCGACCTTTAAGGGTGAGTGGGGCTGCTCCGCCCCAGCCTGCACCTTATGGGTACCTTCCTCCTCAGGGAGACCCTTTGGCCCCCATGAGCTCACACTCATTGTCCCACAGGTCTTTTCCAGCCTGCCTCAGCCCTGGGGCCACTCCTAACAGTGCACAAACCCTTCCTGAAGGATGGCAAGCAGCGGGGACTGACGCTGCAGCAGGTGCTGGCTTGGTGGGACAGGCAGCCACAGCCCCTCCTGTGCCCTGCCATCAGCCCCCACGCCCTGCTCCTGCACCCTGTCTATGAGGTGCACGCAGCCATGCACCGTGAGTCCCTGAGGGAGGGGGGGCGGGGTCGAGGACACTGGGGTCAGGGTAAGAGTGATGCAGGATTGGGATGGGGATGCTGCAGGGCTGGAATGGAGGTGCTGCAGGGCTGGGATGGGGATGCTGCAGGGCTGGGATGGAGGAGCTTACAGCGGTTGGGTGCTGGCAGCACAGGTGCGGCGGGTGCAGAGGGCGAAGCGGGGGTCTCTTGGAGGGCGGGGGCCGG